>JAQZBX010014450.1:0-38615 GCA_029593785.1 Cabassous unicinctus
TTTTTTTTTTTTTTTTCATTTGTTTTCCTTATTGTTTGTTTGTTTGTTTAGGAGGCACCAGGAACTAAACCAAGGACCTCTCATGTGGAAAGCAGGCACTCAATTGCTTGATCCACATCTGCTCCCCAAGTACCCAAATTTTTTTTAGGTGTGAGGGATTGAACCCAGGACCTCATATGTGGGAAGCTGGTGCTCAACCACTGAGCTCTTAAAAGCATCGTGAGCAAAAAATTGGCAGAAATATGAAGGAAGTGAGCCATGAGTCAACAAACCATTTAACAGTGAAAATTATTGCATTACACATTTTGCCATTAGGCAAGGGCTGGGGTGGGAAGTAAGAGACAAAAGAAAAGAATTCATGAACATGTGCAGAACTTTTGGCTGATGAAATGAAAAGTGGAATTGGGGGGATAATTGCCTCTTTTGTCATGAACCATTTGAATGGCACTTTTAAGGAATTGGGTGTATTACATTTTTCTCCACCTTGTAGCCGAGAAGCCTAAGTTAAAATGAAGAGGTAATTGACAAATTATATCTCTGATGCCTTTCAAATTTGGATTGGGCATTCTATTCCCCTTTCAGAATGCCACTTAGTTTCTGGACATCCTAAAGATAAAGATTTTTACATACATATATTTTTTTCTATTTCTGTGCTTTTACCTGTATTTTAATGAGAATTTTGAAAACTGTGTATCAGTATTGGTTTTCTTTATGTCAC
The DNA here is from genome assembly GCA_029593785.1 of Cabassous unicinctus. Classification (NCBI taxonomy): domain Eukaryota; kingdom Metazoa; phylum Chordata; class Mammalia; order Cingulata; family Chlamyphoridae; genus Cabassous; species Cabassous unicinctus. Next base: position 719 of record JAQZBX010014450.1, read on the forward strand.
CTGTAAAGTCCATGTTTATCTTTAGTTTGGAGAGTTTAAGATGTTTGAGTGGTTTTCATAATACATTACTGCTAATGCAGAGAAGCATAGATTTCTAAGATGGATAAATACTGGATACTATTTTAAGGCATATCAGTAGAGGCAGATATTCAAGTTTCTTCAGAGCAGTCCCCATCTCTGTGGCATCTTAAATGTGTAACCATGCTGAGCATCAGCTGTTTCATTAGTGTCTCATGACTTTGAGAATTTATTCAACTTGAGGATCTGTATTATAGTCAAGGACCTATTAGAATTGACTGCATACATAAATGTGGTATTGTTGAACCATGGGAAAAGACACCTTGGAAAAAGAAGGCCATTGAAAACAATTGGCAAGATTATTTCTGTATTTTTAAGTTGGTTGCTAAAGCACCTTGAAGAAAAGTAAATTACGTTAATCCTATGGCAAGGTTTGCATCTCCCAATTTATTGGAGATAGGTAATGATTCAACTGGCTATTAGCAAACTTTTGGTAAATTTCCAAGTTGTTCTTATTAATACATTGCCTGGGGTGTGGGATGTACAGAGTGCCAGCAGGTCAGAGAAGAGTAAATCTGAATCCTAATTGTTGGAACACTTACATTCAAGTGATAGAAACCATGGAATCATTTGATTAGTTGGATAAAATGTTTATTTCAGTGTCTTAATTTTTTGACATTCGTGACATTTAATTAGTATTTTTGTAAAGCACTATTGCCATGAGGTGTTTTTTAAATGTTATTGTTTTAGGAATTAGGAAATTAATTCAAGTACTGGTGAGAGACTACTTAGAATACAGAATACTCCTGATTTAACATGATAAGTTAACATACTATATCTCTAGCTACATGCATTAACACTTGATATTATACCATCCACTTCTTTTTCTGAAATAATAAGACTATTATTTTTCTTCCTAGTGAACATTACTTCCTGTGCCTTAATGTTAAAGTGTTTCATATATTTTAAAACTAACCTTTTGTGGAGAGGGTGTAGCTTAGTGGTTGAGCACCTGCTTTGCTTGCACAAGGTCCCAGTTTCTATCTCCAGTACCTCCTTTCAAAAAAGAAAAATAAAACTAAAATATTAAAAATACCATTGATTCATGTCTAAGCTTTCATTGCATAAATATTTTCCACATATGGGTCCTGCCCATTTTTATCTGCCATTCATTTTGCATTGTCCTGATACCTATTGGCTTATCAAGATCTGTCAGATTCCTTAGTAGTTTCAAGTAATGAAAAATTTGGTTTAGTTGAGAGAATTTTTCTACAACTCAATTATTTCAGTGGGTGGTAGCCAGATAGTTCCATAGCTCTATGAGCCCTTTATATATCTTGGGCTCTTCAGAGAGAATGAAAGCAGGAAAATTTCATGATACAAGTATGTGTTATCCACTATACTGTTAGAAAACTAACTCTTTCCCAGCCCCCAGTTTATGGGACTGTGCATGGTAAGGTGCTCTTTAACATGGATTTTTGGGTGTCTCACCACTGAGGCAGGTCACTTGTACCTAAACTTCTACTCTGTCTGTCCCTTCTTCCTTCAGCCTGTGGCAATGCCTATGATATTCCACATGATTTACCAGATTCTAGGTTAATTATGCCAAAAATTGCCTCTTATGTAACAGGTGTGGTGTATTCCTCCATTCCCCCAACTATTTCTAAACAGATCCATCTTGTCCAGGTCATAGGGTACTAACTGTCAAGGTGTCCAGGCTTCAATTCTTTAAAGGACATTATAAGAAATGATTTCATGTAAGAAGTTGGGCAAGGATGACAAAAATAACATCTCTCACTGAAGAAATTAGTACTGTTGGAGTACTGACTGTCAACACAGGGAAGAACCTGTAGAAAAATAACAAAGAATATTCCCTGGCCCAGGAGTGATGAGGGGTCAACAAACTTCAAGTTAAGATCATCTCTAAGTATGGATTCCATCCCCACAGCAATTGCTGATACTCACAGTTCATGCTGCTCATTCTGGAACATCTTAGCTTTCTCTGGAAACTTCTTTTCTTTAGCTAACAGATCCCTCTCTTTGTCTTTCCCAGGCTGTGCCTTGAGGATCCACACTGAGGATGGCACAGTACTGAAAATCATATGATTTTGTTTTTAGCCAATGAAATTCTTGCCTGCCACTCTATTATATTTTATCCAACTCTATTCTTCTTCATATTTCTCATCAAAATATTCACCTATAAATTCAAAAATTAAACTAGAACATCAATGCCTATAAAGGAAGGACAGTGCTTTATTCCTAGAGTAGAGCCTGACATAGACGAGGGATGAGATAATTGTTTGAGTTTATGATCAATGGATGGGAAAAGCAGCATCTGCAAAGATAGAATTGTATATTTATGTCTTACTCTTTGATCAGATACTTTTGTTGGCATCATCGTTCCTCTGGATCTACAGTGCCTCCCCTTTTCAAAGTAGTGGATGCCTTATATCTACATATAAGGTTTGGGAACCACAGAGTCAGATGCAATGAAATTCAACCAGGAAAAATGGAAAAATGCATTTCACTTAGTAAGTTTCCTGCCTTATTTACAAGAAGAAAGAATAAAAATATGAAGATTAGGTATTGCAAATTGAGAAAAAATCTATGTATGGAGGTTGTTTGGATACAAAAGCATTATAAGGAAAGACTACATTCATTCATAAAGCCTATACTCAAAAATAAACTATAGATTTGTTTAAGCATATCTATGCTATATACATGGACTTACATTTTCTAAATGGGAAAAATATTATAGCTAGTGTTCTATGTTTTCCTTAATATCAATATTATTTTCAATAGCTTCATATTCTATTTCAGTAAATGTTATTCTATATTAAGTAATATGATAACGTATACTATATTTGTTTAAAGCAAAGAAATATTTGGTTTCCAGTATTATTTTCATTTTGTGACTTTCTACTTATGTATTTTTGGGCAAGTTACTAAATTTCTTCCTGATTCAAATTCATCAACTTTAAAATCAGGAAAATAATCTGTAATACATAGGGTTCTTATGAGACTTAAACAGAATGATTTAAAAGAATTTGAATTTCAATCCTAGGCAAGTAAGAAAACACAAAATTATTTATGATTATATTACTGTTGCACATTGGAATTATGTTTTATTATTAAGACTTATAGTACTATTATAATTGAGTACCTTTATTTTAGATCTATTTATTTCTGGTCCACAGATCATAAGTTTACTTGAGCTATTCTAAATCTTCTTTCATTAGTGTGTTAATAATCATTCCTGCCACAGTCCTGGTGTTGAACTTATCCTTTTCTTAACTATCCACTAGAGCAATTACATGTGGTAGGACCAAAATCACCTGTCATTGCTTTGGTAGAAGAGACTGTGTTGCCCTGCCATCTCAGCCCATTGGTGGATGTTCAGAACATGGAGGTGAGATGGTTCCAGGTCCTTTGTTTTGTCTTGGCTCATCATTATAAAAACTTACAGGATCATATGCAGCAGCAGAGGTCAGAGTACTGAGGGAGGACTGAGTTCCTGAGAGACAATATCACCAAAGGGCATGTAGCCCTGAGGATCTGTCACATTCATCCTTCTGATGGAGGGGAATACAGTTGTTCCTTTGAAAGTTCCATGTACTTCAATGAAGCACAATTTCAAGTGTTGGTCACAGGTGAGCCTCTAGAATGAAATCTTTTGGAAATGTTGGGATATATATCCATGTATATAGACCAAGATTGCTGAGTCTTAAAAAACAGCCACCACCTTCTTCACGATGTAATAGGAACATTTTTTTCCCTTGTCAGCTTAAAAGAAGGTGAGAGCAGGGAGTCTGATATGTCTTACATCTGAAGTGTCCCAGAAACTCATCTCATCTAGAAAGTTTCGTCCAATATCCAAAAACCAGAAGCAGAAAGGCAGATGCAGGAAATCAGAATCTGACTAGCCCACATTTTCTGTACCATCACTCTTGCCCACACAGGATATATTCATATTCACTGAAATTTGGTCTTGCACACTCTTGTTAAGACATCCCTTTTTACTCAGGATTACTACATATATTTACACTTTTACATCCCACTCTTGCTCATCAATTGGCCCTAGAAAAATACATATCCTACCAGAGTGAGTGGGTAAGGAATGCTTCTAGTTTCAGCCATACACTGTGCCTCAATCAGTCCTCTCCCTAAAAACATAACTGCCTACTACTGAGTTCAAGGGATATGCTAATTATGTAAGTTTAAATCAAAGACGGACTAAGGAGCTATCCTGAATTTTTGTGACTGACTCAGATTAGTTCCCTCATTATCTTTCAAAGATTGACACTGAATGGGAGGTGGAGATATTTACACACAGGTCAGAGCAAAACATTTTTACAGCCTTTGAAAAGTGATATTATTGGAATCATATGATGGATTATGTTGGTTTCTCTTGAGGTCCTTTGGAAAATTCATTATACATGTAGGCTATTCTGTTGTGCCATGTTTTGTTGATTGAGTGGGCACAATCTTATTTTGGTACCTGCAATCTTTAGTCATTTTATGTCAGAAATAAAACTACTATGCTAGTTAAATATTTATTTCCCCCTCCAAGTGAATGCATCCCAGGTGTTCTTATTTGTGACAGTCTCAAGACAAATGCCAGCTCCTCAGGCAAAGTTCCTGTTCCTCCCTGAAATCATCTTGGTTTTGCAATTTCTGGCATGTATTTCCTCCTGAATAAGTGACAATTGGCCCAGTCAGAAATTTGTTCCTGCTGGAGAAACATTCTGCAAAGTCAATAGAAGCTTCATGTGCTACCTCACCCCAGAAAGGGGTTGCAAGCATTTTTTTATGTTGGCTCAGTAGTAATGTCTACATTTTCATTTCTGATTTTTTTATTTGCACTTCTTCTATTTTTTTCTTTGTCTGTCTAACTCAGGGTCTGCCAATTTTGTTGATTTTTCCTAAGATCCAACTCTTGGTTTTGTTAATTCAGAGAGAATTTTCTGTCATTGTTCTTAATTTCATTTATTTCTGCTCTAGTGAATATAGATGCAAAAATCCTCAACAAACTGTTTGCAAACCAAATCCAAAAGCACATTAAAAGAATTAAGCACCACAACCAAGTGGGTTTAATCCCAGTTATGCAAGGGTGGTGCCATACAGGTAAATCCATTAGAGTAATAAACTACATTGATAAATTGAAGAGGAAAAGTCACAGGGTCCTTTCAATTAATGCAGAATAGGCATTGGAAAAAATTCACCACCCTTTCTTGATAAAAATACTCCGAAAGATATTAATAGAAGGAAATTTTCTCAATATGGTAAAGTGTATATGTGAAAAACCTACAGCTAGCATTGTACTCAATGGTAAAAGACTGAAAGCTTTCCACTGAGATCAGGAACAATACAAGGATGCCCACTATTAACAATGTTATTCAATATTGTGCTAGATGTTTTAGCTAGAGCATTTAGGGTAGATAAAGAAATAAAATACACCCAAATAGAAAAGTAAGAAGTAAAACTTTTACTGTTCACAGATGATATGATTATATATGTAGAATCTCCTGAAAAATCCACAATGAAGCTATGAGAACTAATAGATGAGTTCAGCAAAGTGGTGAGATAGAAGATTAATATGCAAAAATCAATAACATTTCTGTACACTATTGATGTGCAATCTGAGGAGGAAATCAGAAAAAATTCAGTTTAAGAGCAACTAAAAAATTAAATATTTAGGAATTAAATTAACCAAGGACATAAAGAACCTGTGTTCCAATAACTACAAAACATTGCTAAAAGAACTTGAAGAAATCTTAAATAAATGAAAGGACATTCAGGGTTCATAGATTGGAAGAATACATATCATTGAGATGTCAATTCTACCCAAACTGATTTATAGATTCAAAATATTCCCAATAAAAATCTCAACAGCCTATTTTTCAGAAATGGAAAAACACAATTATCAAATATATTTAGAAGGGTTAAGGGGCTCCAAATAAACAAAAATGTCTTTAAAAAAAAAAGAACAAAGATGAAGGCCTCTCACTTCTGGGACTTTAAAGCATATTAGTTAGCTACAGTGGTAAAAACAGCATGGTACTAACATAAAGACAGAAAGTTAACCAATAGAACCAAATCAAGTACTCAGAAATAAACCCTCACATCTGCTGTGAAGTAATTTTTGACAAGGCTGTCAAGCCATCCCAGCTGGGTGGGCCAGAACAGTCTATTCAACAAATGGTCCTGGGAGAACTAGATGGTGATATTCAAAAGAAAGAAAGAGGACCCTATCTCACACCTTATACAAAAATTAACTCAAAATGAATCAAGGACCTAAATATAACAGCAACAACTATAAAACTCCTAGGAGAAAATGTAGTAAAACATCCTCAAGATCTTATGGTACGCAGTTTTTCTTAAACCTTACACCCAAAGCATGAACAACAGAAGAGAAAATAGAAAAGTGAGACTTCCTCACAATTAAACATTTTTGTACCTCAAAAGAGTTTGTTAAAAAGGTAAAAAGGCAGCTGACTCAATGGGAGAAAATATTTGGCAATAACGTATCTGATAAGAGTTTAATACCCATGATATATAAAGAGATCATACAAATAAATTATAAAAATGCAAACTATCCAATTAAAAAATGAGCAAAAGACAATTGTCCCAAGAAGAAATACAAATGACAAAGAAAGACATGAAAAAATGTTCAACATCACTAGTGATTAGGGAAATTCAATTCAAAACTACAATGAGATACCACTTCATACCTATTAGTCTGGTTGCTATCAAAAAGTCAGAAAACTGTAAATGTTGGAGAGGATGTGGAGAGATAGGAACACTTATTCACTGTTGATAGGAATGTAGAATGGTACAACCACTGTGGAGGATGCTGCCAGTTCCTACAGAAGTTGCATTTCAACTTGCCATGTGACCTGGCAATACCTTAACTAGGTATATACCCAGAAGAATTAAGAGCAATGTCACAAACAGACATCTTCACTCTGATGTTCTTAGTAGCATTATGCATGATTGCCAAAAGTTGGAAACAATCCAGGTGTCCATCAGCTGACGAATGGATGAACAAATTGTGGTGTATACACCTGATGGAATATCATACAGTGGTAAGAAGAAGTGAAGATGTGAAGCATATGACAACATGGATGAACCTGGAGGACATTATGCTGAGTGAAGGACAAATACTATTTGATTGCGCTTTTATAAACTAAATATATAATGTAAACTCATGGAATTAATAATTCAAATATAGGTTACCAGAAAATAGGAGGGTAGAGAATGGAAAGCTGAGTGTTAATCTCTGCAGAATTGTTAAAAAAATTTGTTTGTAAATATTTGGAAATCAATATAAATGGTGAAAGCACATCATAGTGTTTGTAACTAACAGAGCTATTATATGGATATGACTGTCATTGAAAGGAAAAGTCTTGGGTTACGTATATTACTAGAAGGAAAGCTAACAGCTATAACATAGGAATGTATAAGCTAGTGAAACCACATGTAAAAAACAAATATGGGTGATATTGCATATATAAGACTGTTTTTAAAAAATATAAATACAAATATACTATAGATAAGGAAAAAGAATCGCAGCTATGTATGGCAGGGGAAGCATAGAGAGATTGAGATGTGATTATTTTGTTTTGTTGTTTTTTATTATTATTTTTGGAATAATGAAAGTTCTCTAGGAACATTTGAAGTGATGAATGCATAACTAGGTGATTACACTGAATACCATTAATTGTACACTTGGGATGGTTTTTTGCTTTATTAATATATATCAATAAAATTGATTTGTTAAAAAAATTAAATGACTAGATTACCCAAATTATTTCATTTCTTTATATGGTTAATATTCAAGTTACAATTTTCAGATAAGTAAAATTGGCTTCATAGCTAATTCAATATAGTAAAAAAAAATTCTTCCCACAATTGCTTTTTTCCTTCAACTCTCATAATATATCCAGAATGTACAAGATACCCTGGGGCATAATTTCAAATTGAAAAAGCTCAAGTGATAAATGACAACCATCTTTCCTCTGTACTCTTAACCTATTAACTCTTCAAAATTAGTAATATTTATTACAAGCCAGTGACTACTTTATATGGACTAGTTCAATTACTTTTATCACCAATCCTATGAGTTATTTCTATTATCCTAATTTTGCAGAAAGGAATTTGAAGGACATGAGTTTTTGTTGCACACATTTACTATCAGGACATACATTTGATCCTATGGATTGTCCTCAAAATCACAAAATTATATTGTTTCTGTGAGCTACTAGCTTCTGAAAATATAATTTCTCAGCCTCAATGCTGGAATGCACCATTGTGCCATGGTCATCATGGGTATGCAGCACCATTTTTTGGTGCCATCATGGTGTTTCTTCAAGACAACAATGGATAATTTTCCTTCATCCCCATATTAAGGGATGGTTCAGTTCCAGAAAATGTTTTGCTGTTTTTTTGTTATAGATTGTTTTGGTTGAGTTAAGGCCGTGTAATGATACATTAAACTGCAAAACACTATCTTAAACATCTTAAACAAGAGTTTCTCTATCATTTGTGTTCCAGGGGGGAACACAGTGGTCAAATATGTGAAGTTTCTACATTCCATTTATCTTGATACTCCAACATTCCCACAGCATAGACTTAATTTTCATTTTTTAATATATTTTTTCTTTATTAGAAAACTTGTGGGTTTACAGAACAGTCATGCATAAAATACAAGACTCCCATACACTATCACACCGTTAACACATTGCATTATTGTGGAACACTCCATAACAATTGAGGATAGCACTTTTTTATAATTGTACTATTAATTAAAGTCCATGGTTTAACTTACAGTTCACTGTATAGTATAGTTCCATGGGTTTTTTTCAGTTCTTATTCTATCATATATGCAATTTAACATTTCCCCTTTTAATAATATTTAGGTATATATTTCAGTGCTGTTAATTGCATTCATAATGTTGTGCTACAATCACCACAATACAATATTACAATAGTTCCATCATTCCAAACAGGAACCCAGTATATTTTAGACATTAACTTCCCAATTCCTACCCCAAACCAGTCCCCTAATAACCTATAATCTACATTCTGATTCAATGAGTTTGCTTCTTCTTAATTGTTTCAAATCTGTGAGATCAAACATTATTTTTCCTTTTGTTTCTGACTTATTTCACAAAAGATGATATCTTCAAGGTTCATCCATGTTGTATATGCATCAAAACTTCATTTTTTTACAGCTTAATAATATTCTATTGAATTTATATACCACATTTTATTTATCCATTCATCAGTTGGTGGACACTAGGGTTGCTTTCATCTCTTGGCAATTGTGAACAATGCTGCTTTGAATATTGGTGTGCAAATGTCTGTTCAAGTCCTTGTTTTCAATTATTTTGGGTTTATACCTCTTAGCGAGATTACTGAGTCATTTGATGGTGATATATTTAGATTTCTGATTAAGTGCGGAACTGTTGTCCACAGAGTCTGCACCATTTTACATTGCGACCTGCAATAATGAGTATTCCTATTTCTCTGCATCATCTCAAACACTTGTTATTTTCCATTTTATTTAACATTAGCCATTGTAATGATTATGGAAAGGGTTCTTATTGTGATTCTGATTTGAATTTCCCAGATAGTTAATGATGTTGGACATCTTTTCATGTTCTTTCTGTCCATTTGTATATATTCTTTGGAGATATGTCTATTCCAGTCTTTTGCACATTTAAATTGGGCTGTTTGTCTTTTGTTAAATTGAAGGATTTCTTGATAAATTCTAGATATTAAACCTTATGTGGTTTCCATTTTGTAAGTTGTAGTTTTAATATCAGGCAAAATCCTTTGATGTGCAAAAGTTTTTAATTTTGATGAGGTCTCATTTATCCATTTTTTTTTCTTTTGTTTCTTGTGCTTTGAATGTAAAGTCTAAAAAAACATTTCCTAACATAATGCGCAAAAGGTGCCTCCTTATGTTTGTTTCTAGGAATTTGATAATTCTAGATCTTATATTTAGGTATTTGGTCCATTTGAGTTGATTTTGTATATGGTGCAAGGTAGGGGTCCTTCCTCTATTTTTTTTTTTTTTTTTGCCAATGGAGATGCTGTTTCCCAGCACCATTTGTTGAAGTGACTATTCTTTTGCAATTGAGCTGTTTTTGTCATCTTGTCAAAAATCCGTTGGCCATAAAAGTAAGGGTTGATTTCTGATTACTCAATTCCATTCTATTGGTCCATATGTGTGCTCTTGTGACAATACTATACTGTTTTGATCACTAATTGTGTGTATGTGTTTTTAATAAGTTTTAAGATTGAGAACTGTGAGTGCTCCAATTTCAGTCTTCTTTTTCAAAATGGATTCTTCTATTTTGGCCCCCTTACTCTTCCACAAATTTTGATGATTGGATTTTCCATTTCTGCAAGATGGAATTTTGATTGGGACTGAATTGAATCTATAAATTGCTTTATGTAGGATTGACAGCTTAACAAAATTTAGTATTACAATCCATGAACATAGAATATCCTTCCATTTACCCACATCTTCTTTGACCCACTTTAGCACTTTCTAGTTTTCTGTGTACAATTATTTTACACCTTTTGTTAATTATTCCTAAATATGTGATTCTTTTAGTTGCTACGGTGAATTTTTTTTTCTTTCTGGATTTCTTCTTCTGATTCTTCATTGCTTTTGTATAGAATTGTTATTGATTTTAGGGTGTTGTTATAGTACCCCACAATTTTCTGTATTCATTTATTAGCTCTAGATTTTTTTCTGGGTTTTTCAGGATTTTCTTTATATAGGAACAAAACATCTGCAAAGAGGGAAAGTTTTACCTCTTCATCTAAAACTTGGATGTTTTTTCTTTTTCTTGCCTAATTGCTCTGTCAAAATCTTTCAGCACAATGTTGAATAACAGTGGTGATTGTGAGATACGTTGTCTTGGGAAAGGTTTCATCTTTCACAGTTAAGTAGGATGTTGCTGTGACCTTTAAATATATGCCCTTTATCATGTTGAGGAAGTTTCTTTCTAATTCTAGTGTTCTAAGTGTTTTTATCAAGAAAGGGTACTGCATTTTGTTAAATGCCTTTATTGTGTCAATTGAGATGATTATGTAATTTTTCACCTTCATTCTATTAATGTGGTGCATCATATTATTTGATTGTCTTATGTTGAACCAACCTTGCAAACCGGAAATAAATCCCACTTGATCATGATGAAAAGTTCTTTGAATATGCTGTTGAGTTTGGTTTGCTAGTATTTTGTTGAGAATTTTTGCATCTGTATCTATAAAAGACTTGGTATGTAGTATTCTTTGCTTGTGGCATCTTTATCTGGCTTTGGTATGAGGGTGATTATAGCCTCACAAAATGAAGTAGGGAGTGATCCTTCCTTTGCAATTTTTGGAAAAGTTTGAGCTGAATTGCAGCTACTTCTTTCTGGCATTGTTTGGTATGATTCCCCTGAGAAGCCATCTGATTCTGGGGTTTCTTTGTTGTCAGGTTGTTGATTATTGATTCAATCTCTTTACTAGGAATTACTTTGTTGATATCTTCTATTTCTTCTTGAGCCAATGTAGGTAGTTTGTGTGCTTCAAAGAATTTGTCCATCTCATCTAGATTATATCACTTATTGGTGTACTGTTGTACAGAGTCCTTTTTATTTCAGCAGTATCAGTAATAAAGTCCCCCTTTTCATTTCTGATTTTAGTTATTTGTAGCTTATTTCTTTATTTCTTTGTCAGTCTACCTAAGATTTATGAATATTATAGAAATACTCAAAGAACCAATTTTTGGGTTTTGTTGATTCAGTGTATTGTTTGTGTTTGTTTGTTTGTTCTGTTGTGTTTAAAATAAAATAAACAGACTTAAAAAGGGGGTACAGAGCAAGTTTATTGAGCTCAGGTTGCGTTAATGTAGGAGCAGCACCAAAAGACGTTTCTGCTCAAAAGGTTGAGCTGGGGGAGCAACTTATATGGTTGCTTGAAAAAATGGATGGTGTAAGGGAATGGGGAGGAAGAAGCAGGATATGAATTATGGTTAGGACATGAGCTCCATGTCCTATGAGGATGATGCAAACTACATTGACTATGGGGGTTGTGGACTGTTCAGGCATGGTGTCCTTGAGGACCAGTTCATCAATTAGCAAGCAGAATATTGGTGTAAGAATGTGGCTATCTGGTGAAGATCAGCAGACTTTGTTATTGTCAGCTTGTTCTCTTTGTTTTACCTTCCAGGTCGGAGCAGGATTTTTTTGTCACCACTGAAAAGAATCATTGGTATGTTAGCCTACTTCAGTTAACCTCCATTTCTTCATTGTAATCCCCTAGTTAAAAGAGATACTCAAGAAAATTAAAATGATTAGTAAAATCATTTATCATTCCAAATTCACATTTCCTCTTTTTCATTGAGGGAGTCATTTAACTCTCTATAGACCAAGTATGACTACTTTGGGGCTCTATAGACTGATACACTAAAGCTACAGTGGATAAGAGAAAGAGTTTGATGGCTTTCAGGCACTGTGCAATAAAGTTGGTGAAGATGCAAATGAATACAGTCCCAAGGAGAAGAATGATGATTAGCATGACTGGTGGTGATATTAGGGAATACAACTAAGAGATGTTGGGCAGAAGCACCTTAATTGATTCCCATATGTTTCTTGGTTGCTAGTTTATGCTATGAAGCCATTTGCACTGTTTTAAGATTTCCTGGATGTTTGTCTCAACTTGTCTAGTATTGTTGATCCAAGTATGACAGGATGTGTTGGCAAAAACACAGATGCCTCCATTTTCTGCCAGTAATTAATCTAAAGCAAATTGGTTATCCATGGTTATGGCTGTGAGGGACTTGAGAGAAGTATCAGTCCTTGCAATGCTTGCCCCGTTTCTCGAGCTACAACTTCAAGGGTGGCACTAAGGTTATGGATGATATGTTCTTGGTATTCAAAACCTATCTAGGGGGCTAAAAGTCTGAGTTTGAGCCCTTATTTAGTAAGAATTAAACTAAAAACCCATTTATTTCTCATGAGAGAGATAAAGTTATAAGGGCTGATATTGGGGTCTACTACAAAGCTAAGTGTGCATTGCCTACCTGGCTCTGGGTCAGTGAGAAAGCAAGGAAATGCACAACTTAAGGGGAGACAGAGAAATTTTTGATCCATGAAGGAATCTGAAATGTTTAGGAAGGTCCTTTTGACTTTGGTGAGGATGGTTGAGCAAAGTTTGGATGAGTTTGAGAGTGCTAAGGGAGCACTTTCTGGTCTAGGGGGAGCCTTGTTGACTTGGGCATTGTCAACAGTTTGACCTTCTGAATTGGTGATGCAGATAAAAACTTTCATATGGTAAATGAAGGAACAGGGGAAGGGGTTTGGTTGGGATGGAAGTGGAATGAGACTCCTGAAGGAAGGTGAAACCTGCTATATCCTAGGAGGGAAATTCCATTGCTGGATAATATTAGGGACACCCATTGGGAAAGACTGGTGCTGGAAAGATTAGAGAGGGGTATTCCATGATTGAAGGATTGAGCTGCTTGAGTGTTGTTATGATAAACCCAATAGTTTTAGAAATTAAGCCCAGAGGTGATAAATTGGTACATGTTAAGGATAAGGTTGTTTTTCCAGTTGTAGGTGGGGTGGGGGAGACAGGGACACAAAAGTATAGTGTAGGGGTCATTTTTGTTAAACAATGGTGCTAGGGAAGATAAAATTTGCTGCAATCTAGATAAAGGCAGTGGAGCTAACTGCAGCAAAGAGAAGATAGAGTTAACCAGGGTCCTAGAGGGGCAATCAGGGTTTTCTTCTCTCCAGGGAGAACTATGCATTAGTCAAGAAAATAAACAAAAGGAATTTTTAAATTATACTCAGCCCAAGTTGAGAGTCTTGGGTGAGTTGTTTGTGTCAGATGCTGTCTGCTTCTGGGACCACAGTGTCAGGTCTCTGATAGGTCTGGATTTAGATGTGATAGATGAATCCAAGAGTTGATTCCTTAAAGCTTTGTGGCAGTGGGGGTGGTAAGGAAGACTTGAAAGGGTATTTTCCACTAGGGCTCAAGTCTATGCTTCTGAAGATGCCATTTCTAATACACCCAAACTCCTGGTTGCATAAGTGGTGGAGAATTGGGGAGATCTGTAGAGAAAGACTCAGAAACAATTTTGTAGGGCTCAGAAAGAGTTTGTGAGAGTTTTTAGCAGGAGGCAGCCAGTAAGGAGCTAACTTCAGCAGTTTGTGACCAGTGAAATAACGGCCTGGGTCTGCCAGTAACTATTTCATAAGGGGAAAGTTGGTGAAGACTGAAAAGACATCTCCGTAATTTCATGAAGACTAGGGGGAGAACTTTAACCAAAGGGAGGGAAAATCATTCAGTAAGTTTCCCTAGCTGTGTTTTGATTAAATCATAGATGTTTTCAACAAGCCCTGCTGATTGGGGGTAATAAGAACAGTGGAAGTGCTACAGGATAGGTGAAGTTGATAGAAGTTTAGAAAGGAGTTGTCTTGTAAAATGAGTGCACAGTCACTATGGAATTCTCAAGGAACTCCTTACCAGGTGACGATCTTTTCTTCATTTTTTATAACTTATTTTTATTTTTTTAAAGATACGTAGATTACATAAATGTTACACAAAAAATATAGGGATTCCCATATGCCTCACTCCCCACACCTCCAACACCATCCTACATAAACATCCTTCATTAGTGTGGCACATTCATTGCAATTGAGAAAAACAACCTGGGGCTTTGCCATTAAGCATGAACCATCTTTTCAAATAGAATTTTGGCTTCTAATGTGGCAGTTGCTTGTATTACAGGAAAAACATCTACCCACTAAGAGAACATACAGACTATAACAAGGTAATCCTTATATTCCAGACAAGGAGGGAGTTGGATCAAGCTGATTTGCAAGATCTCAAAAGGCCCTTGAGGTGATGGAAACTTTCCAGGAGCAGGCTGAAAGGGTTGAGCCACTTTGCATTGAGGGCAGAGGCTGTAGCTTGCAGCTGCTTCTTGATTTTCATATTTAAAATTTCCCCACCAATACTTTCTTGAAAGATTTTCAAGCTTACTAGGAGTCCAGTGGTTGTGAGTGTGAAGATGAATTATCATTGGGTGAGTGATGATATGTGAAAGGATGAGTAGACCATAGGGGCTGACCCAAAGTCCACTCTGGGGATTTTTATGACTGCCCCCTGGCCCTACAGATTTTCTTAAAAATCCAGATCTTATCTGGGGCAAACATAGTCTCCTGAGCTTGTACAATGTCATTTTAGGACATCTCTTGGGGTCCATTGCAACAGTGCAGAGGGAGAAGGCAAGCCTGCTTGGTAAGTTCCAGCAGTTCACTTGGTGTTTCATACTTTCACGTTTATGAGGGCCACTGTCCACTAGCACTTTTCCTTGGTCTTCTTCTAAGTCAGCTTTGCTATGTCTTTCACTTTTCACTATTGCTGCTGCATTAAGAAGCAAAAGACTGAAGAAATTCACTTACTCAAACCTTGTTTTTGATGGGCTGGCCAGAGGATGTAAGGAAACATGGGTGTTTACAGAACATGCCAAAGTCCTGGGTTACTCCAAAGGCATAGCGACTGTGTAAATGGTAATTGCTTTATTTTTCCCAAGCAACAGGCCAGCATAACCACTATGATTTCTGCCTGTTGAGCTGAGAAAGCCAGAGGAAGGGGACCATGGTCTAAATTCCAGAAGAGTTTCTTATTCTATATTCTGCAACTAGATGTCCCTTTTCATTATGATAGCAAATGCCTATAAACAAGACATTGTCAGGTGTTTTTTCAGAGGGGTTTCAGTGAGGTCTGGTCTTGCCTCAGAACTGAGTCAAGAAGAGTGATACAGTTTTGGGGCTCAGGGTCATCATTGGTGGGCAAGTTGGTGAGGAAAGTGACAAGGTTGAGAAACTTAATGCACTTACTTGATTGAAATGTTAGTGTTGCTTAACAGGGAGGTTTCTAGGTCTGAAAGTTAGCTTGTATAGAAATGTTGGATATGATGGCTGTTTAACAGAGAATCCATAGCATAAGGCACAAAAATTGTGAAGGCCAAGTCTAGGATTATTTCAGTGACTGCCTGAACCAAAGTCCAGTGACAATGACTGTGCATAAAGCAGGAGGGAAGACCCTGAGTTACTGCATCCAAGGTCTGGCTATGGTAGCAGATAGGGTGTAATGATCAGTACATCTTTGAGCTAGTGCCCAACATATTCATTCTCTCCTTTTTCATTTACAAACAGCTGGAAAGGGAGGCAGTAATTAGGAAGCCCTAGACAAGAGGGTTTTAACAGCACTTGCTGCAGAGAATTAAATGCTGAAAGGGAGGGATCCAAGAGTGAGAAACTTACAGGTTAGGAGTTTTTGAGGAGATTGTAAAGGGGCTAGGCAATGGAAGAAAAGCAAAAGACCCACAAAAGGCAATATCCAGGGAGCCCAAGAAAGACAAGGGTTGCCATTTGGTCCTGGGTTCTGGGAAGTTAAGGATGGCCTTGAGGAAAGAGTGGTCTATTGAGATTTCTTGAGAGGAAACAATATGACCAAGGAACTTAACATAAGGTTGGGCAAACTGGAGTTTTTCCTTAGAAGATTTATGCATTTGCCCTTTGAAGCATAAATTTTTCTCAATGTGGACTTTAAGGAATTTTTCTTTACAGAACCATACTCAAGTTCTTTTCCTTAATTAAAAAATATAAGCATTCTATATACTTTACATGTATAAGTTACTAAAATGATTTTGCAAACTATCTCTAAACGTTTTACAACATACAATTACTACCCAAATTAAACTTATCAGAATAATGATATAATTTAGTTTAAAGCAAACATAATTTTCCTTTTTTCTTTTAAACACTTAGCAGATGCAACATTAGCTAATTTGACCAATAAATCTGTATACATTTAGGGAGAACATACTTAAGTAAAGCAAAATTGTCAGAAATATTGCTTTTTCAGTTTACTGTTTTATTAGTATTTCAGTGAAAAAACATTTATGAAACATTTATAAGGACAAATTTTTGAAACAGCTTTTTGAAGCAAAGTATGGGGGCTGGTTGTTATTTGGGCTAAGCCATGGCTTAATTGCATGCATACAAAATCAGTCAGCATTTTTCTTTACTCTTTTTATAAAGTTAATCAGTTAGTAAACTTTACTAAACTTTAAAATTACTAAACTTTAGCAGCACTAATTCTATTAATTTGTCTGGTTAGGTTTAATTACAATTAACATGGAAACAGAACAGAGAACATTAATATTGTTAAGTTTTTTTTTACTATTTTCCTTGTTTTTTTTTCCTAAATAATATATGGAAACTCTACACATGAATGTATGAAAACACATTGTGTACTAGAAGATTTGTTGAAATACTTAAAAGACTTTATTAATGCACCTTAAAATACCTTAATATACATTAAAACAGAAATATATAATTTTTAACAAATATTAATAACACATATAGGTATTACACAGTTTATAAGAAAATATGTAATGCGTACAATTTAATTCTATATGGATTTTTGAAATGTATGAAGTTATTTTGTATTTAAAATTTTGTGAAATCTTTTAAAATTATATATATATATACACACACAAAATTTAATTTGTACAGAACTTGGAAAGAAGTTTTTTCCTGAAATGAATAATTTTATTTATGAGGCCATATATAATAAGCATTTAAACATTTATTTTAGATTATACTGTATTTTTACTATAAGATTCTCAGACTGCAGTATAATGAAAAGCATCTTTGCTTTTGTTTATTAAATAGTTTTGTTTATCTAAAATTTTGCATGACTTTTACAAGCATTCTGTAAATTCATTTGCAAAGGTTTGAATGTCCAGGCATATAAATATGAAATGATAAGATTGAATTCTTTACAAGCCCCACTGAATCATCATTAGTATTTGGGAGATCTTATTATTATAGAAGTGGAGTTAAACTAGGATAGAACCTAGAGGGAGAAGAAAAATATTGATGACAGTGCATATGAAACATTACTCTTGCAATTGAAACTAAGCCTAATATTATAAGGTGCCTAATAGTTGTCTCCTGGGAGCCTCCTTGGTGCTCAAATATGGCCTCTCTCTAAGCTGAATTCGGCATATAAATAGATTACCTTTCCTCCAGCATGGAACATGACTCACAGGGATGAGCCTCCCTGGCACCAAGGGATTACTACCAAACACCAACTAGCAATACACCTGGAAAAAGACCTTGACCAAAAGGGGCAAAAGGTAAAGACAAATGTGTTTATATGGCTAAGAGACTTCAAAGTGAGTTCGGAGGTCATTCCAGAGGTTATGTTTATGCACATCTCAGCAGGATCTCATTGACTGCCAAAGTAGTTTTTACTACCCAAAATACTGGGACTCCTTGAGGACTCTGGAGACATCCAGACACTATAGTCAGGGCAGATAACTCAACAGTTTGGTGCCTTGCCAGTGGGCCATACTTTGGAATGCATGCTCCCCAGTGTGACAGAGTTGGACTCAGTTGTGGTTTCCCTACACATGGCTCTTTTGTCTTTCTATTTGAATTTATAATTAGTACTAGAGTTGGTATGTGCACATGCAAGAAACAAATCTTTTGACTGTCCCTATGCCAACTGGGCCCTGAATTTCAATGGAGTTGCAACGCCTACTCTTTGGTTCATTGGTCTTACCCAGGACAACTAACAAGGAGGTGATGATGGACAGCTACTGTACCAAAGAACTGAGAGAGTCTACAAATGCAAGTGAGAGAGTCACATCCATCAGCTCCATGGGATTGAAGCCCCCTCTCAATTAGAATCCCAGAATCCTCAGGACTGGGGAATGAACTATGGACTAAAGTAGGCTTACTGATATTCTACTATAGACTTCTTGTGATTCTATCAATGGAAGAAATTTTATCTTTGATATGGAGGCCATGACCACTCAAGTTCTGAGAGCAGGGAGAGGGAAAAATAGGTATAATATGGGGCATTGTCATGACTTGGGAATC
Source organism: Cabassous unicinctus (assembly GCA_029593785.1). Taxonomy (NCBI): domain Eukaryota; kingdom Metazoa; phylum Chordata; class Mammalia; order Cingulata; family Chlamyphoridae; genus Cabassous; species Cabassous unicinctus. The sequence goes on from JAQZBX010014450.1 coordinate 19,702, forward strand.
ATCCTGAATGACATTGCAATAACTGATACAGGCCATTATATATCTTGCATTAACCTACAGTATTGGGTGGGAGAGAGTATAAACTACAATGTAAACTATAATCCATGCTTAGTGGCAATGCTCCAAAATGTGTTCATGAATTGCCATGAATGGACCACACTAATGAAGAGGCTTGTTATTTTTTTATGTGACATTTGTGTAATCTAAGTATCTTTTAAAAATAAAATAAAAAATAAAAAAGAGCATTAGAAGATCAGCTTCTTCAATTTCTAGGACTCTAGGAATATTAATTTATCTTTAAGCAATTTGAATAGGGCTCTCAAGAATTTTTATTTGTTAATTTAGTATTACCATTTGGAGGAGGGAAAATATACATTAAACAGACTGACACAACCCAGAGAAACACAGAAGCACAGAAATATTAAACTTACTGACTGACTGTTTCCTACAGTAACTATAGAGAAACAGTAAAAAAAAAAACAGAAACAGAAAAGAGTTCTCTTACCTGAGGCCCAAAAACCAGAGACTGTGACCTGACAGCCAAAAACAGAGGCCATGCCAGAGGCCCTGACCAGAATTTAGCTCAAAAAACAGATTTTGACCTTAACTGCAATGTGGCAGAACCTCTAAGATCTGATAGGAATTAGATGAGTGATCCAGGCTATGAACCCAGAGAGGAATGCAAAGGATTCCTGCATGTATCATGCTCAACACCAAAGCATTGGAGGCATCATCCTGGCATCCACCTTTGGATCCCACTTCTGAACACGTACTGCTGCATTTAAGATAAAATAGACTTAAAAAGGAGATACAAAGGAAATTTATTGAGCTAAAGTTGCATTAAAGCAAGAGCAGCACCAAACGAGGTTTCTGCTCAAAGGGGAACAACTTATATGGCCAAAGGGAAGGTGTGGAGGAATGGGGAGGGACAACTAACAAAAGGATGATGATAGAAAATGCCCATCCAAATATCAGAGAGTATCTACAATTGCAAGCAAGACAGTTCCATCGATCTGCCCCAAGGGATCTAAGCCCCTCTCAGTCAGAATCAGAGTGGGCATCACGATCACAAAATCTTTAAGATTGAGGAATGAACAAACATAAGGGGGAAAACAACTATGGACTAAAGTAGACTTATAATTCTAGCAATGGAAGAATTTGTAACACTGGTATAAAGGCAGTGGCCACCCGAGTTTCTGAGTGGAGGGATAGGGAAGAATTGGTGTAATATGGGGCATTTTGGGGACACTAAATTGTTCTGCGTGACATAGCAATGATGGATACAGCTATATATCTTCTGTCAAAACATATAAAACTGTGTGTTGCAAAATGTGTAAACTATAATGTACTATGTTGAGCAGTAATGCTTCAATATGTGTTCATGAATTTTAACAAATATACCACACTAATGAAAGATGTAAATGGAAAAATTTTGGGGGGGTATGGGTTGGGGTATATGCAGATCCCTTTATTTTCATTGTAATATTTATGTAATCTAAAGCTGCTTTCAAAATAAAATGTAAAAAGGTTATGCTATTTAATTTCCACATACTGGTTAATTTTCCATTTCTTCCTATGTTATTGATTTCTTGCTTCATTCACTTTTAGTCAGAGAGAATAGAATGTATGATATCAATATATTTGAATTTATTGAGACTTGTTTTGTGACCCAACATATTGCCTATCCTGGAGAATGATCTACATGCACTTGAGAAGAATGTGTATTCTGTTTTTCTTGCATGAAATGATTTATATATATCTATGTCTATTTAGTTTAGTATATCATTCAAGTTCAATACTTCTTTATTGATATTACTAGATGTTCAATTTATTATGGTGAGAATTGTGCTAAAATCTCCTATTATTAATGTAGAATTGTCAATTTTTCTCTAAATCTGTCAGTATTTCCTTCATATATTTGGGGGTTCTGTTTTTAGGCACATATATATTTATACATGTTCTATCTTCCTGTTGAGTTGTCCTCTTTATCAGTATAATGACAATCTTTGTCCCTCATAATTGTGTTTCACTTAAAGTATATTTCATCCAATATTAGTATAGCCACCCTAGCAGTGCTTTGATTACTACTTGCATGGTGTAAATTTTTCAATCCTTTCCTGCTCAACTTGCTTGTATCTTTGAATTTAAGGTGAGTGTCTTGAGGACAGCATATAGTTGCGAAATGCTTTTTTTAAAAATCAATTTTATTGATACATATTAGTAAAGCATACAATTCCTCCAAGGTGCAAAATCAGTGGTATTTACTATAATCACATAGTTGTGAATTCATCACTTTAATCATTATTAGAGCATTTTCATTATTTCAATATTAATACTAATGAACAAAAAACAAAGAAATAAACAAGAAAATTGCTCACCTCTCAATCTCTCCATGCTTCACTGAAAGTACATAGCTGCTGTTTCTGGATATTCTACCCAAAGTATATAATCAACAGCTTTTAGTATAATCACAATGTTGTACATTCATCATCTTAAAAACTCAAGAACAATTTCATAACTCCAAAAAGAAAGACTCCATATTCCTTAGCATTCCTTCCTCAGACCTCCATAACAACTAATTTTCATCATTTTTAATTGATTTATATTTTCATTATATATAAATGGAATCATACAATATGTAGTACTCTGTATTTGGTCTCCTTCACTTTGTTTAATGTGGTTTTTTTTTTTGTCTGATATTACCACTGTGTAGCATTAACTTACATTTGTTCAGCTTCAAGGAAAAATGGTCTTATATATACAATTCTACCCATATTCATATTTCACATAATATATTTATATTTTACATAATATATTTAGTTCATAATAGGGCAATAACACATTATTTTTCCTTTTTTGCCTTGCTTGCTTCACTCAACATAATATCCTGCAGGATCATCCATGTTGTCATATGTCTCACGACTTCATTTCTTCTTATCACTGCATAGTATTCAATAATATGTATATTCCTCGATTTGTTTATCCATTCATCAATTGATGGACACCTGGGTTGTTTCAAACTTTTGACTATCATGAGAAGTGCTGCTATGAATATTGGTGTGCAGATTTCTATTCGTGTCACTGCTCTCTGCTCTTTTGGGTATACACCTAGCAATATTATTGCAGAGTCCCATAGCAAGTCTATACCCAACTTCATTAGAAATGGCCAAAGTGACCTCCACAGTGGTTGTACCATTCTACATCCCCAAAAACAGTGAATAAGCATTCCTATCTCTCCATATCCTCTACAATATTTACAGTTTTCCAACTCTTTAATAGCAGCCAGTCTAATTAAAGTATGAAATAAGTTCTCATTGTAGTTTTGATTTTCATTTCCCTAATGACTAATGATGTTGAAAATTTTTTCATGTATTTCTTCACCATTGGTATTTCTTCTTTAGACAGTTGTCTTTTCAAGTCTTTAGCCCATTTTTTGATCAGATACTTTGTGTTTTTATTGTTGAGTTGTATGATCTCCTTATAGATCATGGATATTAAACCCTTATCAGATATGTGATTACCAAATATTTGCTCCCATTGAATAAGCTGCCTTTTATATCATTTGACAAAGTCCTCTGAGGTGCAAAAGTGTTAAATTTTAAGGAGGTCCCGTTTATCTATTTTTTTTTTCTTTTGTTGCTCATGCTTTTGTCATAAGATTTAAGAAACTACCACCTACAACAAGATCTTGATGTTTTCCTACATTTTCTTCTAGGAGTTTTATGGTTGTTGTTTTTATATTTAAGTCCTTGATCCATTTTGAGTTAATTTTTTAAATAAGGTGTGAGATAAAGGTCCTTTCTTTCTTTTGGATGTGGTTATCCAATTCTCCCAGGAACATTTGTTGAATAGAATGTTATGGCCCAGATGGATGGGCTTAACAGACTTGATAAAAAATTGCTTAACTGTAGATGAGAGGGTCAATTTCTGATTTCTTGATATGGTTCCATTGGTCAAGCTGACTGTCCTTATTCCAGTGCCATGCTGTTTTGACCACTGAAGGTAGGTAATATGCTTTAAAATCGGGAAGTGAGAGTCCTCCAACTTTGTACTTCTTTTTAAATTTTTTGCTATTTGGTTTCCCTTACCCTCCCAAATAAATTTAATTATTGGCTTTTCAATTTCTGCAAAAAAGGCTGTTGGGATTTTTATTGGTATTGCATTGAATCTTTAAATCAGTTTTGGTAGAATTGACATCTTAATGATATTTAGTCTTCCAATCCATGAACATGGAATATCCTTTCATTTATTTAAGTTTCTTTACTTTCTTTTAGCAATGTTTTGTAGTTTTCTGAATACAGGTCTTTTATGTCCTTGGTTAAGTTTATTCAAAAGTATTTGATTGGGTAGTTGTTATTATAAATGGAATTTTTTTTCTGACTTCCTCCTCAGATTGCACATCAGTAGTGTATAAAAACGCTATTGGTTTTTGTGTATTAACCTTGTATCCCATCACTTTGCTGAACTCATCTAGTAATTCTAGTAGCTTTGTTGTGGATTTTTCAAGATTTTCTAGACACAGGATCATGTCATCAGTGAATAGTGAAAGTTTTACTTCTTACTTTCCTATTAGGATGCCTTTTATTTCTTTGTCTAAACCAATTGCTCTAGCTAGAACTTCTAGCACAATATTGAATAATAATGGTGACAGTGGGCATCCTTGTCTTGTTCCTGATCTCAGCGGAAGGCTTTCAGTCTTTTACCATTGAGTACAATGCTAGCTGTAGGTTTTTCATATATGCACTTTAACATATTGAGAAAGCTTCCTTCTAGTCCTATCTTTTGGCGTGTTTTTATAAAGAAACGGTGCTGTATTTTGTCAAATGCTTTATCTGCATCAATCGAGAAAATCATGTGATTTCTTCTTCAAATTATTAATGTGGTTTAGTACGCTAAGTGATTTTCTTGTGTTGAACCACCCTTGCACACCTGGGATAAAACCCACTTGATGATGGTGTATAATTCTTTTAATGTGCTTTTGGATTCTGTTTGCAAGAATTTTGTTGAAGATTTTTCTATCTATATTCATTACAGATATGTCTGTAATTTTCTTTCTTTAGTAACTTTATCTGGTTTTGGTATTAGGGTGATGTTGGCTTCATAGAATGAATTTGGTAGCATTCTTTCCTGTTCAGTTTTTTGGAAGAGCATGAGCAAGATGAGTATTTGTTCATCTTTGAATAATTGGTAGAATGTACCTGTGAATCCATCTGGTCCTGAGCTTTTCATCTTTGTGAGTTTTTGATGACTGTTTCATCTCTTCACTTGTGATTGCTTTGTTAAGGTCTTCTAATTTTTCTAAAGTCAGTGTAGGAGGTTCATGTGTTTCCAGAAAATTTTCCATCTCATCTACATTTTCTAGTTTTTGGCATACAGTTGTTCATAGTATCCTCTTATGATCTCTCTTATTTTTATGGGGTCAGTAGTAATGTCCTTCCTCTTCTTTCTGATTTTATTTATTTGTAATTTCTCTCTCTCTCTCTCTCTCTCTCTCTCTCTCTCTCTCTCTCTCTCTCTCTCTCTCTCTCTCTCTCATCAGTCTAGCTAAAGATTTGTTGATATTTTTTATCTCAAAGAACCAATTTTTGGTTTTGAAGATTCTCTCTATTGTTTTTTTGTTCTTGATTTCATTGATTTCTGCCCTGATCTTTACTACTTTTTTTCCTTCAACTTGGTTTGGGATTAGTTTGCTGTTCTTTTTCTAGTTCTTTCAGGTGTGCAGCTAGATCTTCAATTTTAGCTCTTTCTTCTTTTTTAATGTAAGCATTGAGGGCTATAAATTTCCCTTTCAGCACTGCCTTTCTGTGTCCCATATGTTTTGATATGTTGTGTTCTCGTGTTCATTCATCTCAAGATTTTTGTTGAATTCTCTTGCAATTTCTTCTTGGACCCACTGATTGTTTAAGAGCGTCTTGTTTAATCTCCATATATTTATTGATTTTCTCTTTTTCTGTCCACTGATTTCCAGTTACTGCTGTGATCAAAGAAAGTGTTTTGTATAATTTCAATACTTTTTACTTTCTTGAGACTTGTCTTGTGACCCAACATATAGTTTATCTTGGGGAAGGATCCATGAGCACTTGAAAAGTATGTATATACTGCTGTTTGGGGGATGTAATTCTCTGTAGAAGCCTGTTAGGTCTAGTTCATTTATCATATTATTAGAGATCTCTGTTTCTTTCTTTATCCTCTGTCCAGATGTTCTATCCAATACTGAGAGCTGTGTATTGAAGTCTCCAACTATTATTGTAGGGACATCTATTTCTCACTTCAGCTTTGTCAGTGTGTGCCTTATGTATCTTGATGCACTGAGGTTAGGTACATAAATATTGAGAAGAGTTATTTCTTCTTGTTGATTTGCCCCTTTTATTAATAAATAATGACCCTCTTCATCCCTTATAACAGTTATGCATTTAAAATTTAATTTTTCCAATATTAGTATTGCTATTCCAGCTCTTTTTTTTGGTTACTATTTGCATGGAATATCTTTTTCCAACCTTTCAGTTTTAGCCTGCTTGTGTCTTTATGTCTGAAGTGAGTCTCTTGTAGACACCATATAAATGGATCATATTTTTTTTAATCCATTCTATCAGGCTGTGTCTTTTGATTGGAGAGTTCTAGCCATTAACCTTCAATATTATAATTGTATAGGCATTACTTACTTCATCCATTTTAAACTTTGGCTTTCAGTTGTCCTGTCATACTATACTAATTTTCTTTTTACCTTTTACACACTTCTCCAAGTTTCTCACCCTTGTTTTTTTCCCTTCAGGCTACAACACTCCCTTTAGTATATCTTGTATTTCTGCTTTTTGGTAATATGCTCTATCAGTTTTTTGTTTTGTTTTGTTTTGTTTTTGTCTGTGAAGCCTCTGAACTCACCCTCATTTTTGAAGGACAGCTTTCCCAGATACAGAGTTCTTGGCTGGCAGTTTTTCTCTTTCAATACCTTCATTACATTAAACCACTTTCTTCTCTCCTCCATGGTCAGCACTTAATCTTATCAGGTTTCCCTTGTAGGTGATGCATTTCTTTTGCTGTTTTCAGAATCTTCTCTTTATCTCTGATATTTGTTATTCTGAATAGTAGGTGTCTTGGAGAAGGTCTATTCATGTTTATTCTGTTTGTGGTGTGTTATCCTTGGACATTGATATTTATGTCTTTCATAAGGGTAGGGAAGTTTTCAGCTATTATTCCCTCAAATATTCTTTCTGCCCCTTTTCCATTGTCTTCTCCTTCTGGGACATCAATAATGCATATTTTTGTGCATTTCATGTTGTCATTCAATTCCTGCAGAACCTGTTCTATTTTTTCCATTCTCTTCTCTATCTATTCTTCTGTCTTTTCCAGTTCAGATGTTCTATCTTCAAAAATCACCAATTCTGTCTTTAAGCAGTTCGAATCTGCTCTTATGTGCCTCTAATATATTTTTTATCTCATCCATCATGTCTTTCATTCCCAAAACGTCAGTTACTTTGCTTTGCAGACTTTCAAATTCTTCTTTATGCTCACCCATTGTCCCTTTAATATCCTTTATCTCTTTAGTCATATTTTTCATTTCTTTAAAATGATTTATGTGATTTGTGTGATTATCATAGATTAATTGTCTCAAATCCTGAATCTCTTCAGGATACTTGTTTTATTCTTTTGGCTAGACCATCTCTTTCTGCTCCTAGTATGGATTGTAATTTTTTGCTGATGTCTAGGCATCTGATATGTTGGAGAATTTACTCTGATGACCAATTTCTGTCTCTTGCCTATTGTTATTATTTTTTCACTGCTCTTTGATAATTGGTTCTACCTATCCTAAATCTTTAAAATTGCCTAGCTTAAGTTACAAAAACTGTGCCCTGTACTCGCTAATGGGGTGCAGACTTTTTCCCAGGGGTTGGGTAAAGAGTTCAAAAAGCAGGTTCTGTCCATGTAAATTTCAGACCGGCCAGCTGATGGCACTTGTTGGCACACGTCTCCAGAGAGATGTATCTCTCTTGGTATTTTGATCTGGCCAGATCTGAGATTCAGAGTTGGCTCTTCTGACTGAATTCACTGAAAAAAAAAGCCCCCTGACTCCTCCTTCCTTTTCCCTTGTAACAGCTGGCAGGGAGGAAGACATCTAGTCTCCTCTCAGTGAGCTTCAATGCTCCATAGGTTTTACTGCCACTGAATATCTCAGGGGTGGGGGAGGGGAGTCCTTCCCAGTGGCCAGGAAGTTTAATATCTCACCATTTGTAGTTTCAGCTTCTTCGTGTCTCTGTCCCTCAACCTCCTTGGGGTTGTGAAATGCTATCCTGGTTTGCTGACCCCAAAGAAGGTCCCTCTGGCAGCTTTAGCCTTTTTCTCCATGTTTTTGTGAGAGCATTGAGCCTTATATGATAACCAATGCCATGTTCCCACAATTCCCTTTGGGAAATGCTTTTCATCCCTACTGCCAATTTCAACATTTTGACTGGTTACTTTAAGCATTTGCATTTAAAAGCACTACTGATAATATAGGACTTTCTTCTGCCATTTGGCTATTTATCCTTTTTAGTTCTTATACATTTTTAGTCCCTCACTTCCATTAATGTTTGATTTTATATTTATTTGATTTTTCATGTTATAGCATCTTGATTGCCTTCTCATTTCTATCTGTATATATTTTCCATCTATTTTCCTTGTGGTTACCATGGGGATAAAATCCTAAATATTTAACAATTGTATTTGTTTGATACCAAATTAACTCTAATAACAAGACTATGAACTTTTCCTCTACCCCTCTGCCTCCACCATTTTCCTACTTGTTACCACTTATATCTTTTTACATGTTATGTCCCAAAACAAGAAACTATCATTACTTTCATACATTTTCATTTTGCCTCCAAAATGAAATTTTGAAGAATTTAGAATTTGAGTTATAAACCAAACAATACACAACAAAAATATTGGTATTTATAAATAATCAAAGGGATAGCTTTATCACAGTTCTTTATTTTTTTTTCATTATTTCTTTAGCCTCATCTCTTTTTTGTTTTTAAGTCAATTTTATTGGAATGTATTCACAAACCATACAATCCATCCAAAGTGTACAATCAGTGGTTTTCAGTACAATCACAGAGTCATGCATTTATCATTTCAATCCACACTAGAACATTTCCATACTTCAAAAAGAAAAAAGAAACCTATCCCTTAGTATTCACCTCCCAATCCCTTTATCCTACCCCTGCCATACATAACTGCTAATCTATTTCTGTCTCTAAAATTTATTTTTGCTCATATTTTCTATAGATAGAGTCAAATAATATTAGTGCCTTGTGCCTGGTTCCTTCAATCAGCACAATTCCTTTTTATCATTTATGGAAGAATATTAATATAGTACTATTCTCTACAGTCCAGTTTCCTTTCATTGTGTTTTTACCCAAATATCACCCTATTATTAGCATCTTGTAACATTTCTGTAACTTTGATGTTTCGGAGAAAGTCATTCTTATATATGCACTATTAATCATACTCATGGCCCAAAATAGGTTATGTGATTTCCAAATATTTTCTCACATTGAGTAAGCTGACTTTTCACCTTCTTGACGAGTAAAAGTGTTCACTTTTGAGGAGGTCCCATTTATCTACTTTATATTTTGTTGTTCATGTTTTAGATGTGAAGCTTAAAAACCCACTACCTACCTCCAAATCTTGAAGATGCTTGCCTACATCATATTCAAGGAGATTTATGGTCCTTGTTTTTATGTTAGGTCTTTGATCTATTTTAAGTTGATTCTTGTATAAGAAGTAAGATAAGGTTCCTCTTGTCCTCTTTCACTCTTTTGATTTTGGATATCCAGTTCTCTCAGCACTATTTGTTGAAGATACTGTTCTGTCCCATTTAGTGGACTTTGTAGTCTTGTGATAAATCAGATGACCATAGAGGTGAGGGTCTATTTCTGAACTCTCATTTCAATTCCATAGATCAGAGTGTATATATGAATGCCAAAACCATGCTGTTTTGACAACTGTAACTATGTAATATTCTTTGAGGTCAGGAAGTGTGAGTCCTCCATCTTCACTCTTCTTTTTTAGGGTGTTTTTTACTATTCAGAGTCCCTTTCCACTCCAAATAAATTTAGTAATTGAATTCTCTACTTATTTAAAGTTGACTTTTGGAATTTCATTGGAATTATGTTGAATCTGTAAAATCAATTTGGGTAGAATTGATATCTTAAAGATATTTAATCTTCCAATTAATGAATACAGAATGTCCTTCCATTTGTTCAGGTCTTCTTTGATTTATTTTAGGAATATTTTGTAGTTTTCTGAGTACAAGTCTTTTATCTCCCTATTTATGTTAATTTCTGGATATTTGAGTATTTTTAATGCTATTGTAAATGGATCTTTTCTTCATTTCCTCACTCCTCCTTAGATTGTTCATTATTTGTATGGCTTTTTCTTAGATACTTTGGGATATTCTATATTTAGGTTAATTGCATCTGCAAATAGTGAGAGTTTTACGTCTACTTTTTGAATTGGATGTTTTTATTTCTTTATCTTGCCTAATTGTTCTAGCTAGAACTTCTAGCACAATGCTGAATAACAGTAGTGACATCATTTCCTTGTTATGGATCTTAGAGGGAATGCTTTCAAATTTTCCCCATTGAGTAGAATTCTGGATATGGGTTTTTCAAATATGCCCTGTGTTATTTTGAGGAATTCTCCTATTACTAACTTTTGAGAAAGAATGCTGGATTTTATCAAATGCTTTTTCTACATCAATTGAGATGATCATGTGGTTTTTCTCCTTCACTTTTTAATGTGGTGTATTACATTAATTGATTTTCATGTGTTGAATCACACTTGCATACCAGGAATAAAAAAAAAATTTTATTGCATTGTCTAATTATTTTAATATGCTGTTGAAATTGATTTGCACATATTTTATTGAGAATATTTGCATCTATTTTCATTAGAGAGATTGGTCTGTAGTTTTCTTTTCTTTTGGTATCCTTATCTGTCTTTGGTTTTATGATTATTTTGGCTTTATAAAATGAGTTGGGTAATTTTCCTCACTCTTCAATTTCATTTTTAAATATTTGAGTAAGATTGGTAGTAATTCTTCCTGAAATTATTGGTAGAATTCACCTGTGAAGTCATCTGGGTTCTGGGTTTTTCTTTCTGGGGAGTTTTTGATGACTGATTCAGTCTCTTTATTTGTGATTAGTTTGTTGATGTCTTTCTTCTACTGTCCATGTGCATTGTTCAGGCAATTCTAAGAAGGTTTCCATTTCATCTAGTTTGTCTAATTTGTTGGCATATAGTTTTTCTTAATATCTTTTTATGATCCTTTCTGTTTCTTTGAGGTCAGAAGTAATGTTCCCATTTTCATTCCTGACTTTATTTATTTGCTTCTTCTCTCCTTTTTCTTTGTTAGCCTATCTAAGGGTATGACAACTTTATTAATTGTCTCAAAAAAACAGCTTCTTATTTTGTTAATTTCCTCTATTATATTTTGTTCTCAATTCCAGGTATTTCTGTTCTAATCTTTGTTTATTTCTTTCCTTCTGCTTGCTATGAGATTAGTTTGGCTTTATTTTTCTAGGTAGTCAAGGTGTTGAGTAAGGACATTTTAGGTGTTCACTGTACTTTTTATGGATTTATTTTATTTTTTATATCAATGTTACAAGTCACTCCATAATACAAGATAACTACAATAACAATAAATCTTATTTGGTCCGTGGTTACATTCTCCCCTTTATTTGTCGTCATTCCTCAGTCTTAAGGGAGTTTGGACAATGTTCACTATGCCTGCTTCATGGTGAGGAAGAATGTGGATATTAAAGGTAGAGAAAAGGAATTGTTTTGCTTGCCATTGAAGGTACACCTTGTTTGGTGGATAACACTGGTTCTTCATCATCATTTTTTTAGTTTTCCAGGGCAAAGCCCAAAGAACTGGAGAGTAGTAATTGTTTGCAACCCTGTTGGGTTTCAGGGCTCAAACAGGATATGAACATATCTGAAGATGTAAGTCTCTAAGAAATATATTTAACAGGTACATTGAAATTGTATGTTCAAAAAAAGGCAGTAGAAGAATCATGATTAGGAGAATTATAAATGAGTATAACTATGTTATATTGGTGAAATAGATTTTCATATATTTCCAGATAGTTCCCACCAAGGGGTTGTTGATTTCATGAAGTCATGTGATTTGCCTATGTTGTCTGGATGCCCCTAGAGTTCTAAGGAGCACTTTTGTTTGAGGCTTTTTTACACTGCCAGTTTGTGAAATCTGTCAGAGACCTGTATAAGCTTAACTTCCAGAGTGTCCTCCTCGCTCACTTTGAAATCTCTTAGCCTTAAAAATTCTGTTTTATTTAATATTTGCCCCTTTCAGTAAAGGCCATTTTCCAAATGCATTGCTGATTAATGCATGGTAATAATCCCTTGGTGCCAAGAGGCACCCTTATCTAGACTAACAAAAAAAATAGAGAGAGAAAATGTAAATAAATAAAATCAGTAATGAGGGAGGGGACATAAACAATACCATCAGAGTAAAATAAAGGATCATAAGAGAACACTGTGAAAAACACTATGCCAAGTAGGTGGACAACTTAGACAAATGTATGAATTTCCAGAAACATACAAAGAACTTACACTGACAAAAGAAGAAATAGATAATCTTGATCTCTACATACCAATCACAAGTAGTGAGATTAAATCAATCATCAAAAGTTAAGAATCACACAATAAATGAAAGAATACTGAATTCCTATCCTGGAGAGCTCTGCCACATTCTCTAAGGGAGCAGCAATAGTCCACCAAGTGCAGGGGTGGTGACTGGTGAAGGAGGAGGATCCACTGATGGGCCCTTGATATTGATGACCACCTTTATGAGTCTTTGCTTTTGAAATGGAAACTTAGCCTATTGTTATGGGGTGTCTAAGGGTTGTCTACTGACAGCTTCCTTGTTGCTCAAATGTGGCATCTCTCTAAGTCAAACTCAGCATATGAATGCATTACCTTCCTCCGAACATGGGACATGACTCCCAGGGATGAGCCTCCCTGGCACTGAGGGATTGCTGCCAAGTGTGAACTGGCAATGCAAATGGAAAAAGACCTCAAATAAAAGGGGGAAAAGGTAAAAACAAATGAGTTTATATGGCCAAGAGACTTCAAAGTGAGTCAGGAAGTTATCTCAATAGGATCTCATAGAATTCCAAAGTGGATATCACCACAAATCGTGGAGCTCCTCAAGGCACAAGAGACACCCAGGTCCTATGCCAGGGCAGATAGCTCTGGAGTTTGGTGCCTTGCCAGAGGGCCCTACTTTGGAATTTGTGCTCTTGAAAGTGACAGAGTTGGACTCAACTCTGTCTTCCTTGCACTTGGCTCATCTGTCCCTTCTATTCAAACCTATAACTGGTGCTGGAGTTTGTAGGTGTATGTCCAGGGACTCAATGTTCCACACAGAACATCGGTGGAGCAGCAACTCCTACTCTACTGCTCATTGGACTCACCTAAGACAACTAGCGGGGAGATGATGATGGAAAATGGCCATCCCAGGGAATGGAGAGAATCTGCAGCTGCAGGCAGGATAATCCCATTCATCTTCCCCATGGAATATAAGCCCCCTCTCAATTGGAGGTGGAGTGGACATCACCATCCCAGACTCCTCAGGATGGGGGGAAGAGCTATGGACTAGAGTGGACTCACTGGTATTCTACTATAGACATATTGTGATTCAAGCAATGGAAGAAATTACAACATTGATGTGGAGCCAGTGGCCACTGGAGGCTCTGGAGGCAGGGAGAGGGAAAAACAGTTGTAATACAGGGGCTTTTTTGGGACTTGGGAATTGTCTTGGGTGACATTGCAATGACAGATACAGGCCATTTTATATCATCATATAACATGCAGAACTGTGTGGGAAAGAGTGTGGTCTACAATGTGAACTATGGTCCATGCTTAATGGCAAAGCCCCAGGATCTGTTTTTCAATTGCAATTAATGTGCCACACTAATGAAGGATGCTTACGTGGGAGGTTGTGGGAGGTGTGGGAGGTGGGGCATATGGGAATTCCTATATTTTTTGTGTAACATTTATTTAATCTAAGTATCTTTAAAAAAAATACTTAAAAAAAAAAACTCCCAAAAACAAAAAGCCCAGTACTAGATAGATTCCCCAGTGAATTCTAACTAATAATTTGAATAGAATGAATCAAAATCATACTCAATCTCTTCCAAAAATTGAGAAGGGGAAACATTACATAACTTATTCTGTGAACCCAACATTGTCCTATCCTGGCATTATCCAAAGCCAGATAGAGATGCTACAATAAAAGAAACTTACAAGCCAATCTCTCTAATGAACATAGATGCAAAAATCCTCAAAAAATACTTGCAAATCAAATCCAACAGCATAATAAACAAATTATATACCAATGTCAAGCGGATTTCTCCCAGGCATGCAAGGATGATACAACATAAGAAATTCAATTAATGTAATACACCACACTAACAGCTACAAGGAGAAAAATCACATGGTTACCTCTATCTTGGCAGTAAAGTCATTCTACAAAATTCAACATCTATTATTGATAAAAACACTTTGAAAGGTAGGAGTAAGGAAACTCACTCAATATGATAAATGGCAGATATGGAAAATGTACAGTTAACATCATACTCAATGGTGAAAGACTGAAAGCTTTTCCTCTAAGATCTCAAGAAAAAAGAATGCACACTGCCACCACTCATTCAACATTGTGTTAGAACTTCTTGTTAGAGCATTTAAACAAGTAAAAAAAATAAAAGACATACAAATTGGAAAAAAGTAAAACTTTCACTATTTACAAAAGACACGATCCTATATATTTAAAGTCCTGAAAAACCTAAAACAAAGCTGCTAGAACTAATAAAGGAGTTCCAAAAACTTGCAGAACATAAGATCCATATGCAAAACTCGATAGTGTGCCTATATACTAAGTATTAGCAATCTGAGCAGGAAATCATAGCAAAAATTCTGTTTACAATAGCCACAAAAGAATTAAATAATTAGGAATAAATTTAATTAAGGATGTGAGCACTTCTACACAGAAAACTACACAACATTGCTGAATGAACTCAAAGAAGACCTGAGTAAATTTAAGGACACCTCCATATTCATGGATTTGAAAACTAAATACCATGAAGATGTCATTCAAACCAATTGATTTACAGATTAAATGTAATCCCAATAAAAATTCCTAGTCTTTTTTATAGAAATGGAAAAACAAATTATCAAATATATTTGGAACTGTAAGGGGCCCCTAAATAGCCAAAAACATCTTGAAAATGAAGAATGAAGTTAGAGGACACACACTATCTGATTTTAAATCATATTACAAAGCTACAGTGGTTAAAACTGTATAATTTGGGCAGAAGAATAGACATATTGGTCAATGGAATCAAATCAAGAGTTCAGAAATAGACCTGCACATCATCAGGCAACTGATATTTGACAAGGCTGCTAAATTGATTCAAATGGGACAGAATAGTGTCTTCAACAAAAGCTGTTGGGAGCACTGGATATTCATATCCCAAAGAATGAAAAGTCTTTAGCTCATGCCTTACACAAAAATTAAATCAAGATCGGTCAAAGACCAATATATAAGAGCCAGGACCATAAAGTGAAATGAGAAAAACAGGATCAGAAGATAATGTGGGAAGCATCTATGAGACCTTGTGGTAGGTGATGGTTTCATAAAATTTACACTTAGTAATGCCTTTGATTTAAGCACTTTATTCCTTTTTAACCTAGGTAATTAGAGCTATAAATTTTTTGTGTCATTACAGCCTTCTCTAATTCCCATAAGTTTTGAAAACTCACATTTTCATATTCATCAGCTTTGAGATATTTACTAATTTCTCTTGAAAAGTCTTCTTTGACCCACTGATTGCTTAAGGATGTGCATATTTAGTTCCATATATTTGTGAATTTTCCCATTTCCTAACTATTATAGATTTCCAACTTCATTCCATTATGAAAAGAGAAGGTGCTTTATATAATTTCCATCATTTAAATTTTATTGAGACCAGTTTTGTGACCCAAAATGAGGTCTATCCTGGAGAAAGATCCATGAGCTCTCAGGAAGAATGTATATTCTGCAGTTTTGGGGTGCAACGTTTTGTATAGGTCTGTTAGGTGTAGCTCGTTTATCATATTGTTGAAGTTCTCTGTTTCCTTGATGATCCTCAATCTAGTTGTCTTCTCTATTGATGTGATTGGTGTTTTGCAGCCTTCAGCTATTATTTTAGAGATGCTTATTTCTCCCTTCAGTATTACCAGAGTTTGCCTTGTGTATTTTTGGGTACCTTGATTAGGTGTACAGGTATTTATTATTGTTATTTATTCTTTGTGGGTTGCTCCTTTTATTGAAATAAAATGACTTTCTGTATCTCTTGCAATATTTTTCTATTTAAAGTCTGATTTGTCTGATAATAGTACACTTACCTCTGCTTTACTTTGGCTACCATTCATGTGGTATATCTTTTCCACTTTTCACTTTCAGCCTATTTCTATCCTTGGGACTAAGGTGAGTATCTTGTAAACAGCATATGGATGGCTCATAACTTTATACATTATTTCAACCTGTGTCTTTTGATTGGGCAGTTTAATCCATTAGTGTTCAAAGTTAATATAAAGGCATTACTTGCTTCAACAATGTTGTCCTTGGGTTTTCCTATGCCATATCTGATTTTTGTCCTCTTTTTACACTTTCTATTATCCTTTCTGATAATCTTCATTTCTACACTCTTCTCCAAATCTCTCTTTCCTGTTCTTTCCTTTCAAGCTGCAGAATTCCCTTTAGTGTTTTTTGCAGAGTGGGCATCTTGTTTACAAACTCGCTTAATTTCTGTTTACTTATGAGTATGTTAAACTCACCCTTATTTTTGAAAGACAATTTTTCCAAAACATTATTTGCTGGAAGTATTCTTTCTCTCAGTACCATAAATATATCAAATCACTGCCGTCTCACCTACATGATTTCTGGTGAGAAATTAGCACTTAGTCTTGTTGCAAATCTCTTGCATGTGATGAATCAATTTTCTTTTGCCGCTTTCAAAATTCTCTATCTTTGGCATTTGGCAAAATGGTAAGTATATTGCACAGAGTACGTCTATTTAGATTTATTCATTTGGAGTACACTGGCATTCTTGGTCATATATGCTCATGTATTTAATCAGGTTTGGGAAATTTTGGTCATTATTTCCTCAAATATTCTTTATGCCCCTTTTGCCTTCTCATCTGCTTCAGGAACTATCATGACATGTTATTTATTCTTGGGTATATTGGTTTGCTTAATGCTATTATTCAATTCCTAGACCCCTGCTCAATAGTTTCCATTCTTATTTCTATTTGTTCTTCTCTCTTTTAGATTTTAGATGCTCTGTTCTCTAACTTGATCTTTCTTTATTCTGCTATTTTGAATCTCTTATTGTATGCACCAATGTATTTTTACCCTCATCCAATGTCTTTTATTCCTATGAGATCACTTATTTTTCTGTTATATCTTTGAGATTCTTCTTTGCTCACTGTCTTCTTTTTATCAATAATTATTTTTTTAAAGAAGCTTTAGATTATACAAATGTTACATTAAAAAAATAAGGGATTCCCATATGCTCCATTCCCTCCTCCTCCCACACTTTCTCACACTAACTACACCATTCATTAGTGTGGTACATTTGTTACAATTGATGAACACATAATGAAGCATTGACTAACCATGAACTACAGTTTACCAAACAGGGAGTATTTAGTTATCAGTAGAAATGTTCTTCATTACCATATAGTGATAGACACAGAACATGGTAAATATCATCAAAATTTATAAAAGTGTATGGTCTAAAATGTAAACCATAGTGTAAACCATTGACAATGTTTAGTAGCTATGTTTCACTATTTGTATATCAGTTATAAAAATACTACCATCCACATATAAAAATGTATTAATATGGGGAGAGGATATTTGGTATATGAGTCTCCTGTATTCTGTGAGTGACTTTGCTGTGGTCTAAAATCTCTTTGAAAACAAAATGAAAAATAGTGAGAGACTGGGGATTGAGAGGGGGAAGGTGCCATGGTACAGACTGGACACCAGATATTGCAGTGATGAAAGGTTAAGGGTCAAAAAATTTTTTTTAATATTTTTCATTGTTTTAATATCCAATCTTTTAATTTTATTTTAGTTTTAGTTTTTTTTTTAATTTTATGTATTTTATCTCTTACATTTAAACTTATCATTATTATTTCATTTCCCTATTAATTGTATTCAGCTATTGTAATGGCTTCCTCTTTGAAGAAGCTTTGGATCACAGAAGGGTTACAACTGAGGTAGGGGAGGATCTTTGGAGTGGAGCAGCAGGGATGGGGGATTCATGTGAGGAAGTTCACCTGAGCATAAATATAAGGTATATAAAAATGTTCAAATGTTCATGGGGCATTGTCACAGTGGGTGGAGAATCACTCAATAAATTAGAGAATACTGAATTTCCATCCTGGAGAGCTTTGCTACATTCTCTAAGGGAGCAGCAACAGTCCCCCAAGTGCAGGGACAATGACTGGTGAGGGAGGATGATTCACTGGTGGGCCCTTGATATTGATGACTAACCTATTGTTATGCGGTACCTAAGGGTTGCCTCCAGAGAGCTTCCTTGTTGCTCAATGTGGCCTCTTTCCAAGCCAAACTCAGCATATGAATGCATTAACTTCCACCCAGTGTGGGACATGATTCCCAGGGATGAGCCTCCTTGGTGCCAAGGGATTGCTATCAAGCAACAAGTAGAAATGCAACTGGAAAAAGACCTTGAATAAAAGGGGGGGAAAGTTAAAGACAAATGAGTTTATATGGCTAATAGACTTCAAAATGAGTCAGGAGGTCATCCTAGAGGTAATGCTTACGCACATCTCAGTAGGAT
>JAQZBX010014451.1:0-38619 GCA_029593785.1 Cabassous unicinctus
ATGTCTCCTCTTCAAGGTCACTGATTCTTTTTTCTCCCAACTGCAATCTGCTATTGAAAACCTCGAGGGACTGTTTCATTTCAGTTATTGGGGCCTTCAAATCCAATATTTTTCTTTTGTTCTTTTTAAAATCCTCTCACTTTTTTGAGATTTTCACTGTTTTCCTCATATCATTTACTTATTTCTCTGTGCTTTCCTTTAACTTCTTGAGCATATTGAGAATTATTTTTTAACGTCTACATCTGGGATGTTTAATGTCTGATATTTATTGATGGTTTCTAGATTTTTATCTTGCTTTTTTTTTTGGAAGGATCATCATTTCCTGTTTTTTTGTTTATCTGGTAATCTTCTGTTGCTCACTGTACATTTTAGTGTTTTAAAGTGCTATCTCTGGGTTTCAGTCCCTGAACTGTCTGTAGCTTAAGTTTGTTCCCAGGTATGCTTGTTTTCAGTTAGGTCAAGAGATTTCTTTGAGTGTCAGTAGTTAACAAAACCATGAAAAAAAATCACATTTTACTCTCTTTGCAAATTAGGTCTGCATTGGCTGATACTCTCCTTCAGCAATTATCTTCCCATTAAGAAGGTGAGCCAGAGGCAAATGTGAAGGGCTCTTTTCAGCTTTTCTAAGCTTGCATTTTTTGTTAGCCTTCCACTTACTCATGCACGGCCTTAGGAATTCTCCCCTTACAGGAATTTGAATATCTTCTCTACTCTGAATGAAATAGACTTTCTCCCCCTCTTGAGATTTAAAAGCACATCATCTTTTGCCCCAGGCTATTTTGAGTAAATTGCTTCTTACTCTGTTTTAGGTGTTTTCAAACTACTTTTGCCTGCAGGATAATTTCTGGGAGGGTGAACCAGAGACAGATTTTCTGATATACAGGCTCTGAGTTTGTGCAAAGAAGTTACTCTGTTCCCTCTGGAATAGGGCCAGTGACCCACAATGAGAGTGCAAGCTAGCTCCCCATCATGCCGAGGAAGTCCAGCAACGGTGCCGAAAGCTTCTCTTACCATTTTTTTCCCTTTAGAAATCAATTTTACTGATACATATTAATAAAGCATAAATCCATCCAAAGTGTACAATCAATGGTATTTGGTATAATCACATATTTGTGCATTCATCACATCAATCATTCTTAAAGCACTTTCATTATTCCATTAATAATAATAAACAACAAACAAACAAACAAACAAACTTGACCAGCTACCTGCAACCCTTTAATTGATTTCTGGAGTTCTGAGGAAGGTGCCTCTGACAATTTTTGCTATTTGTTCAGAGTCTGAGGGGGAAGAGTGTTATCTTGGTTACCAACATACATTTTTTTTTAACAAATCAATTTTTTTGATACATATTAATAAAGCATAAATCCACCTACAGTGTACTATCAGTGGTATCCGGTATAATCACATAGTTGTGCATTCATCACTTCAATCATTTTTAGAGCATTTTTCATTATTCCAGTAATAATAATAATACTAAAAAACAAAAACCCAAACAAACAAAACTCATCACTCCTCAATATCTCTATGCCTCCCCTGACATACATAGCAGGTATTCTGTCTCCTATTCTCCAGTTCATTTGTATGTATATTTTGTAATAACAGTCTTATATATGCAATATCACCCATATTCATATTTTACATGATTAATGGTCATTGTGTAATGGTGAGCGCTCTGAACTCTGCATTCAAGCCTTTATCTTAAATGACTGGTGTCTTTATAAGCAAAGGGAAATTTGGATGCAGAAACACAAGCCACATGAAGACACAGATGACAGAAGCACAGATTGAGCAAACCAACATGAGAGTGCTGCAGACTTTGTAACAAGCGTGACCTGTCAAAACCCTGGGTTGGACTTTTAACCTCCAAACTGTGAGCAAGCAAATTTCTGTTGTTCAAGGCAGCCAGTTTGTAGTATTTTATTTTAGCAGCCATGGCAAACTAGGACACCTCCTTAACCACAACACAACCATTGAGTTCAGGGAATTAGCCCAGAAACATCACTCCCATCTGTGCCTCAGATCCCAATCAAGTGTCGCCAATTGTCCTTCATAAAAAAAGAATCCAGTTCAGAATCAGGTGTTGTATTTGGTCTATTTCAGTCTGTAACAATTCCTCAGTCTTCCCTCAAAACTCACAACCTTGACACTTTTTGGAGATAAAAGGCCGTTATATTTTAGTTTTCCCTATATTTACATTTATCTATTAAGATGCCATCCTGGTAAGTTCTCTTCCAGTGTGAGTCTCCCTTTCCTCATTTGTGCCCACCAGCATGTGTGAAGGTGCATCTCTGATTCCTGCTGAGACCTGGGCTCTGTCTCAGCCATGAGCTTCTGAGGGCTCCATTTGCCAATGGAGTCCAGTTGAGAAAGGGAACCTCTGTTCTTTAGTGGGTGTGTTGCAAGATGTCTTTGTCCTTCCCAACTTCTAAAATAGTAGCAATCAGACTCCTTGTGAGCTAAGGAATAAGATTGTCTCTGTAGCAAAATGTTTATTCACTGTCATCATGCAACAGCAAGGCCAGAGGCGGGGGACAGGCAGCTGGATTCCTGAGGCATTTAAACCCTAGCTTTTTATAGCATATGTTGTTTTTTTTTTTTTTCCCAGCATCCACATTCCTTTCCTCCAAGTTTCCCTTAAATACCGACAGAAATATATGCCTGATACTGGGAAGAAGATTCTCGCCCTTTTGCAAAGGATGAAATGATTGCATTGGTGGTTGATCCTATTTCTGACTTATGGATGGATGATTGGAGAAGAGGTATTATCTTTGCATCAGTGTTTTGCTTTTCTATCTGGATACTTTTCAGAGTTGTCAAGAGGATAGTGTATTCTAACAAATACATCACTAATATCAGATGGCAACACAGCTGTGTTCTGCTGTGTTTAATGGTTTTTCCCTGGGAATACTCATCTCAAATGTGATACAATATTTGGAGTGGAGCCCTGGAAAGGCATTGGATGTTATTAAAAAGGTGAAATCTGCACAAGTCCAATGGGCAGACACAGGTTTAAAATGTGCTAACAAGAGCCCTGATGCTGTTTGAAGAAGGCAGGATCCCTCAGGTCAGCGTGTTGACCAGAGGACACTGAGCAGGTCAGAAGTTGGGGCTGAGTCTGGGAAAGGACGTGCTCTACTCTCTGCTCTATCCTACTGCCAGATTGGGAATTCTTAGTATTCCTCTAGAGGGCAAAGCCTGAGGGCATTATGGGCAGCAACTTGCTTTGGAAGTCGCAGTCTTCCTTTTGTGATTCTAAATTCTCCCAGCCCTCTGATTCTGTGTCCAGGCATCATCAGGACTCCCTGGTCCTACCCAGCCAGCTCTCTGCTTTGTCCATGGGTCTTCTGTGTGTCTGGTAAGCTGAACCTGTCCTTAGGGTCTGCCTGCCACAGGGAGGAAGTCCTTCAAAGGGCAGTGCTGGACCCTACCTCAGAAGCCAGGGGCAGAATGGGGACCCCTTAAATGCTGAGCAATGTAAAATTCAAAGCTGTTTCAAATGAAACCAAATGTTCTTCTTTTCACACAAAACTCCTGAAGGTAAAGGACTGCAGGGGAATTTCCCAAGAAGCAGTGATCACATCAGTTCTGTCTCAGGCTCAGGCTACCCAGACTCATGAGATCCAGGTTTCCTGTAGAGATGACTTGCCCAAGCCTGGCAGGAAGTGGAGGGTGGCTGAAGGAAGGTCTGGCCCTCTGTTGGACACCCAGAAGGGACATCTGCACTGGTGGCTGCGTGATTGTCAAAAAAGCCTTCACCGGAACTGTGGATAATCTCTTTTGACAGCGGTTGAACTCACCACATCCCCTGCCTGTTCCTTGATGCTTAAATTCCTCCTCTGGTCTTGATGGTAAGGACTTGGTGGCATACACTACTCACTGCTCCTGAGAGGACATCGCAGTGATGGAAATCACCCTGTATCATCTCAGTCCTGCCTGGCTTGGAGCAAGACTCAGCAGGAGAAGAGAGAGTGGGGGGGACCAGGGTCATGAATGGTAGAATGGGAAGCAGTGACAGGCATTTTCTTTGTCTCGATGGCGGGGACAAAAACTGGGGCTCAGGACCTGCCAAGGAGAAGAGCTATGGTAGCTATCTTGGGATATCACTGGAGACCCCCAAGGCTCACATCTCACAAAACTCACCTTAGAATCTTCAAAGAATGAGAAGAACATACCTAAGAGCTTAGGAATCTATAACCGACAAAAGTAGTCTTCCAAAATGAAGGCAAAATAAAAACACTTTCAGATAATCAAACCAGAGAGAAATCTAAAAAATTAAACCTAAAGACTTAAATTGTTCAGAATATATTCTGTATGTATAGTAGGCAACTATAATAAAGACAACTTGAAAATCCCTAGCTGCCTGTAAATTAAACAATGTATTTCTAAATAATTCATAATAATAATTGAAATAATCCATAATTCATGGATTAAAGAGAAATCACAAAGGAAATAAAAAACATTTTTAATTGAAAGATAGTGAACATATAGATCAAAACTTTGGAGATGCAGCTAAAGCAGGGTTTAGAGACAAATTTATAGTCATACATCTCTGTATTGACAATGCTTGGAGGACACAGAGAAAATAGAGTAGGAAGTCTAAGCTGAATGCCTAGGAAAGGGACTTCCATGGAAGTAGAATTGTTTAGTGGGAACACATATTTGATAAAAACTATGGGAAGCACCAGTGGGATCCAATCCAAAATAAATATTAAAGAGTTATTTAGGGGGAATGGATATGGTTCAAGCAATTGGGTTCCCACCCCCTAATGGCAAGTCCTAGGTTCAGATGCTGGTGCCTCCTAAAGAAGGTGAGCAGATGTCGCAAGCAACAGGGAGCAGAGGTGGCTCAAGCTGTTGGGCTCTCAGCTGCCCCATGGAAGGTCCCAGCTTCAGTTCCTGGTGTCTCCTAAAGAAGACAAGTAGGCAACAATCAGACAGACAAGGGAGCCATCTTGGGAGGAATAAAAAAAAAAAAAGAGTTATTTAGGGTGAAAGAAATGATTACAGGTGGAATCAAAATAATATTGAAGAAATGAAGGATAACAGAAGAGTAAATATGTGGGTAAATACAAATGATTAGTGAGTGTACAAAACAGCCATATAGTAGTGTTTTATGGGCTTCAAAATATGTAGAATTTAAACAGATGACAAAAATAATATACATGATAGAAAGGGGTAAAAGGAGGAATAGTATTCTAAGGGCATTCCACCATCCTACAAATGGTAAAGGTGCTAATTAAGAGTAGAATCAAACAATGCCCTGATGCTAGTTAGAATCTTTACAGGTACCAAGAACAGAAGAATTAATGAAAAGATAAATAAATGAAGGGAAGAAACTGAATAATTAAAAGACCTCGACTAATCTAAAATAATTCAAGAAAGGAAAAAAGAAGGAACAGAGACTAATGAGATGAACAAAAATGAATAGAAAATAAAAAGTAAGAGTGAAGATTTGAAACCAAACCTATCAGAAATTGTAATATTAGCCATCAGTAAACAATAATAAGTGTAATTGTAAATGGAAAATATACTCCAAAAGAATACTGTTAACTGATTTAAACAAAATAACTGTTGCTTATGAAGCCACATCTTAATTATGAAAACACAAGTACTTTGAGAGTGAAAAGATGACCGAAATTGAGAGAAAAAGATAGGTCATGAAAATGTTAATTAAAACAATGCTGATAAAAAAAAGAAAAAAGGAAAAAAAAATGCTGATGTAGACATCAAACAAAGCAGACTTCGGGGCAAGAAGCATTACTACATGAGGTGAAAAAAACATTTCATAATGATAAAATGGTCATGCACGACCAAAGTGTAATGATTCTATATGTATTAAAATACATAAAAATCCATAAAATATTTAAACAAAAATTGTCAAAAAATATAGACAAATCCAAAATCATAGTGGGAGATTTTTTTTAATTTTTTTTTATTTGTAAAATGATATATAATACATATGCATATATGTGCATTTGTTTACATAAATATTATTTGTTATATATATATATGTATACATTTTATAAAGGTGCCTAGATTACCCAAATATTACTCAGAAACTACAGGGATTCCCATCCTCCCCATCACCCACACCCCCAACACCCCCCACACAACCATTCCCCATCCACGTGGTACTACACCTGCAATGGATATACACATTCTGGGGCCTTGCCACCGAGCATAGACCACAGTTCACATCACAGGCCACACTCTCTCCCACCCAGTTCTGCATGGTATATTCTGATGGAAAATGGCCTACATTCGTCGCTGCTTCACCACTCAGGACAGCCCCGAAAGTCCGCAAAAAGCCCGAGCATTTCAACTGCCCCTCCTCACACTGCCCCAAAAATGTCCAGTGGCCACCGTCTCCACCTCACTGTTACAATTTCTTCCATTGCCTGAATCACAATATGTCTACAACAGAACACCACCAAGTCCACTCTAATAGTGGGAGATTTTAATGCATTCTCAGTAACTGGCAGATAAAGAACAATGAAAAATAAAAAATAAAATATAATGAATTAAAAAGAGTAAATATTTAGGTTTGAAAAAAATGATCTTAACAAGATATATAACTCTGTACCGAAAAAATGTAGAACATACATTCTTTTGAAGAGTGCATAGAATATTGATCCTATTCCAGGCATAGAAACAAATCTCAAACAATTTCAAAGAAGAGTATAATGGACTTCAGTTGGAAATTAATAAGAAAAGTGATGATTAGAAAACCTACTATGGTTGGAAATGAAACTTTACACCAGTAAATAACTTCCAGGTCTAAAAAGACTTCACAATGGAAGCAAGAATATGTTTCCAGGGAAGGACAAAGAATATATGGCATATCAGACTGGTAGGACGAGGTTAGGTTTGGGTCAGGGCAGGTGGAAAGATACCCCCTCCCATAACCAGACCCACCAATATCCTCTTCTGATATGGACTCCAGCCAAGAGCACGGGCTTACTTGGCTTCTGCCTCAACTCCCAGGACTGAGGGTCACCAGAGTGCGTGGGAATTCCTGCGAATGGTGGTCCTTTAATGCACCCCTGGGAAGACATGCAAGGGGACACAACTCCTGCTCCCCAGGAGCAAGCTTGCTAACTGCAAGCCTGTGGGCTCCAGGCTTATGTGGCCTCTGGCTCTGCCTCATGCATAGTGACACGGGAGGGACCAGGCAGGGGAATGGGAAGGACTTGGACCAAAGCGCTGGTCTAAGGGAGGAGGTGATAGGTCAGAGCCTCCAAGGGCAGGGCTGAGAGGGGCCCAGAGTTGTGGAAAGTGTCTCTGGCAGCTGCTGCCACCATCCCCCCCACCCGACTGTCCCCAGTCCTCCAGAGCTCATGCAGAGGAAAGCCATGTTCCAGAAGGTGCCTCTGCTTGTGGGAGGGACTCCTTGTACTGGGGACTCATGTCTGGACCATTCAGAAAGAATTTGCAGACATTAGTAAGAATCTGGATTATTTTGTGGCATCTGTGGTATTTGCTGTGACTCGGTTCAATCATGAAAATATGTAAGAGCATGCATACAGGTTGCTGGAGATTGGATGAGGCCAGCAAAAGGTGAGGCACAGTAATTTTGTCCACCCATAGAGATCATATCCAGCCTGAAAGGCCCTTAGCCTACTGCTATGTCAGCAGGGATTCTGATGAGGAGGGTCCCATGTGTACCACACTCTCCTGAAGAAGAGGCTCTGTGGACCCGCTCTCCCTGCACAGAGCACGTGTGTCTGCCCAGTTTCTTGACCATCTTTCTCTTTCTTTAGCTGCGGCCCCTGCCCTTGTGTCCTGGGAGGCCAGCAGGACCCCCTTTGCCATGGATGCCTCCACTGCTGCTAACCCAGCCCCTGGAGGCTCAGTCCTAGCTTAGTGTCGGGGGCACCGTGCGAGAAGAGACAGGGGTATGTGAGTGGGTGTGGGTGGATGTTGTCTGTGGGTACCACCTGTCAGCTGCATGAGTGCCGGAGCCTGAGATTAGTCAGCTTTCCAGACACCTTCCAGGGCAGCCCAGTGAGAGGAGTAGGCTGGATTGGTTTCTCTTTCTGTTTGTGTTCTTCCAGAGTGATCCTGGATTTATATTCAAGAAAGGGAAAATAATATCTTTTAATAGTTTAGGAATTTCTTATAGAAGCCTAATATACTCACAGAACAGCATCTGACTCAATGTGGGCACTCAATGAATGTTTGCAAAATGGACTCTTATGCTCCTGCAATCAACAGCCCAATGAACAGACAGAACACTCTTCACTGCAGGCATTGCCCTCTGCAAGGCATAGTGTGGCCCTGATTTCTTTTCTTTCTTCTCTATTTTAAACTTTCTATTGTGATAAAAGATATACAATGAACATTTCCCGTGTTAACCACTTTCAAGCGTATAATACAGTGGTGTTAACTGCATTCACAATGTTGTGCTACCATCACCACCTGCCTTACCAAAACCATGGATAGAGCATCTTTCATTCATTCATCTGTTCATGGACAGTGTTGGTGGAATATCTGTTGATGGATGTGCAGAAATGCATTGAAAGCTATCAAGGGGCACCTCACTGAGAGAAAAAACCCTATTTTTTCTCCCCTTAGGATCTTGGCAGTAGAGACAAATGTTTCTCTTGTCTTTCTGCAGTTTTTCTCTGAGCAACAGACAAACTGAATCCCTATTGGAATGCACACCTAGAGCTGGCTCCCTAATGGTTGGTTGCAACTTGGAAGCCTCGTTTCCCATTTGTGTGAAGTGATCAATACCCCTTAAAAATATAGTGAACCTTCATCCCTACTTATTTCTTCAAAGGAGGATGGTGTTCTGATCTCAAATCCCAGGGGCCTCTAGGGGCACCCATGAACTAGCACTCAGGATCATAAAATCCACCAATACTGTCCCTTACCCTGGCCCCTTAGATGAGGACCTGGGAGAAAGCTGTTAAATTCTTTCCTCTCTGAATGAGCAATCAGGAGGGCACCCTCCGTGCCTCCCCCTGGAGTCCTTGGTGGTCTGTTTCCCTCACAGGTCTTGGCACCTGGCTCTTCATAATTCTTAACCCCTCTTTTTTTCTTCTTTCTCTGGGCATAATAACCTCATGAGATACTTTCTACACTTTGGCCCAGCCTAGTGTGTGTGCTTTCAAGCTCCCTCGGTGACTTCACTGCACTTTGCAGGGAGTCCCAAACCTCTCCAAGGCACCGGCATCATCTTTTCCCAACAGATGTCCTGGAGGCACATTTTTTTGCACCTGATTTTAATATCTATTGGGAAGGATGTAAGCAGAATTGTGCCTAATACATATATGACCCCGAGTAGCTTTACCAGCAGACATCAGCAAGACGCGGGTAGGTATTTTTTAACAAATTAATTGAAGCACATGCTTCTTTTATTCCCTTGATTTATTATTATTATTACTACTATTATTATTATTATTATTACTATTTGCATGGCCTGCCTCTAGCCACTTAGCCATTTTTCTCAACCAGCATGGATTTCTGAAAGTTTGGTGCACCTGCCCTGGCTCTCTGCTCTGACCTTGTGAAGTCAACATTGTTGGAGTTGGACCCCAGGTGATTCCTAGGCACAGTGAAATCTGAGAATCAGATTGGGGGAGAAACAAATGGTCTGAAATGCAAACCACTGAGTTCTCAGACTTTTTCAGTATTTGGGGTCAGCAACTGACCTGTGGAGGAGATGAAATCCATGAACAGAAAATGGATTAGTCAGCATTGCAGAATTTGCTCAGGTTTGAATAGGGCTGTGGAGGAAGGACACCGGGGAGGGACTTGCTATCTGAACCATGTGCCCATTCCTGCCTCTTTCCGGCAAGCTCCTCTGTGGAACTCTCTTTCCCTGGGATTCCCATGTTTCCCTCCTCATCTTTCAATCCCCAGCCTACAATGGGCTTACACTCCACTCACTGCGTTGAGACAACGTGCTAAGTCCAAAAATATTTTTGAAACTAACGACAAAGACTTACAGAGACAAACATTATGTCCATAGGCTTCTGAAATAGAGGCTCCTAAGAATCCCAGTGAAGGGACCAAAGAACTTCATGGAGCCGTAGATCCCCTTCTTCTTGCACTTGATGAACTAGTGTAACTTCAGGCAATTTTTTCTTTAAATAATGTGAACTAATCTTTATTTATAATAACCGGTCAAACAGGGGCGGTGGGGAACGAAGCTGCCTTCATGGCCAGTATGCACCCAGGTTAAACAAAGGCTGGGAGGAGTGGGCTGCAGGGGGAGGCGGGGGCTCTGGTCTATACACCATCTCTCCAGTGTGGGCATAGCAGAGCCCAAGTCCTAAGATTCTGCCTGGCCTCAGCCTTAATCTGCCACAGAGGCCTTGGGCCTCCAATTTCCTCCAAAAGAGGAGCAAGGAGCCCCCTGGGTGACCTGCATTTCCTTGCTGGCTCAGCCAAAAACCTGAGGATTGTCTGATGGAGAGAAGTGGGGTGGCAGAGGTTCTGCAAGCAGTGCTGAGGGCCAGATTGGGGCGGGGGTGACAGGGAGCATAGGCAATGCCTTGGAGACCGATATGCCTTTGGGGCTGGCAATGATCTGCTTGAAGGTGGAGGATCGGGGCTGAGAGTGGACGGAAGGGCAGGCCTGGGAGATGCTGCAGCTGTGACTCAGACTGGGCACACCAGGGGCTCCCACCTCCCTATTCACAGGGCTTCAATGTGGGTTCCATCCAGGGGGCAGAAGTGGCCGCAGTAGGTGCGGAAGCAGGAGGGTGGGGACTTGGGGCTCCATGATTTCTAACAAAATACTTTGCTTGGAGGGATGGGGAGGGTATGGACAGGGGTATGGGGCCTTGGCAAGGCTGTTTGCCAGAGGGGAAGGAGGTGCTCTGGTGGTGTCAGTACCACATTTTGAGGAGGGACAGGGTTTAGGAGGAAAAAAAACTACTGTGGGTTAGAGTGTCTGGGGGTGGGTACAAGGTCCTGGCATTTAGAAGCCAAGGATGCCAGGGGACTGGGCATGTCCAGGGGCGAATGGACCCCACTGGAGCTGCTCCCATGCACTGGAGGAGATCGGGTGAACCAAGAGTGCTGCATCTTCACCCACCTCTCCAGAGGAGGCCTTGTGACCCACGCTGGCGCTGTCCCTGCAGCAGGCTGGGAGGCAGACAGGGAAGGCTGGACGTCAGGCCTGGGGACAGCCTTCTCCTGGCAGACAGCCTCTCCCCTGGAGCGGGGTCTTCTCTTCACAGGCCCCGGCCTGGGCACAAAGGAAGGGGCCACTCCATTTCTCACCACAGGCTTGAAGGGAGACCGCCTGGCCTCAGAGTTGTGCCTCCTTCTCCTGTCATCCGGGCTCTCAAACTAGAGGGGTCCGTCAAACTTCCTCTTCCCTTTGTTCCACTGGTTGAGCGCCTTCAGCACAGTCTCCCTGGCACAGGAGTCTGGGGGCTTCTCAGGGTTGGGCACATTTTAAAGAGTGTCCCTCTGCTCTCAGGAGGAGCGATTTTGAGGGTGATCGGGCTCCAGATGTGTCTGGGTTTGCCAGCATTCCAAAGCCACCTCTTCCTGTAGCTGTCCCATGTGCAGGTCAGATCTGGCCCCTAGATGGTTTGCGGGGGGAGTTTAAGAAAGCACCTCCAGGCCTCCAGGAACAGCACCCTCTGGAGAGATTGGCGGGACCTGGGGCAGGGGTCCGGTGCGCTCCAAGCGCTGAAGGTGCATGTGGACAACCGGGCGCTCAGCAGGGGCGGGTTGGTGGCCGGCGGGCTTGGGCACCGGGGCTTTGTGCGCCGGGGCAAGGGGCGGTGGCGCGGGCTCGGGCGTGGTCAGGTAACTGCCCAGGTAGCTGCCCATGACCTCGGTGTGGCGGGGGCGGTTCCTTCGAGCAGGGAATCTGCTTCCAGAAGGTCCGTATCTGTGGACCCGGCGAGGGATGAAGTGTGCAGGGCTCCAGTGACCGTTGGCCTTGGGGCGCCGGGACAACGCGGGGGGTGTCGGAGCTCTCGGGACTCTCAGACCGCCTGGTGCGTGCGCCAGGCCGGTGCCCCGCGGACACTCGGACATCTTCGGGAGCAGCTTCAGGTCAGGAGGCACCATGGAATCTAGAGGATAAGGGCAGCTCAAGGCCCTGCTCTTCCCACTGCTGTCCCAGGTGTTTGGTTCTGGGGAGAGGGCCTGAGGGGCTGCCTCTGCTTTGGTGCTTGAAACTTTTTTTTAATTAAT
The DNA here is from genome assembly GCA_029593785.1 of Cabassous unicinctus. Classification (NCBI taxonomy): domain Eukaryota; kingdom Metazoa; phylum Chordata; class Mammalia; order Cingulata; family Chlamyphoridae; genus Cabassous; species Cabassous unicinctus. The sequence goes on from JAQZBX010014451.1 coordinate 12,169, forward strand.
TAATTTTTTTTTCATTTTGTCTTTCATCAGTGTAAGGTCTGTTGTCTTTTATGTACAGTGACAATATTTCTTCCACATGTTACCGCAGCGTGTTATTTTTTTTCCCTTGATCATCAAAGCAGCTTTAGGTTACAGAAAAGTCACATACAAAATTTAGGGGGTTCCCCTATACCCAAAACCCTTCCCCCTCTCCCTCTCTCCCCATTATCAACATCCTACATGTGTATGGTACATTTGTTACAACTGCTGTACAACCTTTGATGGTGCTTGAACCTTAATGTAAGAAAATATAATAGTTTCTGCCAGGTCATGACAATTGTAGATAGCATTCCACAGAACTGCACTGTCTTTCATCATTGTAAAAGTGAACATAAAACACTTGGATGCATTTATTTCCACATTTATTTTTATTACATTTAAAATATTCACAGATGAGAGTATTTTATTCATGGCTCTCTCCATAAAAGATGTACCAAACAAAGCCTAGAGGCATTCCACCATTACAGAATTACATATTTGTGACTAAGTGAATGTTTATCCTGAGAGTTTACCTGGAAAAACACCACTTAACAAAACAAAACAAAATTCGAGCATTTCACTTGATTAATTTCTTTAGAAAATGAGCAGCAAATAATTTCAGGGGTGATACCTAAATGTTATTCAGCACATTTGAAAACTTGAATGCATTTTGAGGGAAAAACAAATAGCTAGCTTGCTTTTATCAGTAGATGTGATGTGTATTTCATATTTCTACAGTGGTTGTTAATGTCACTTTTTCCAATTTAACTCTTAAGGAAATGGTGAAAGGTGTCTATGATCAGCCAGCAATGTTGACTTTATATGGACTTCTCAGTAATTATTTTTATTGTTTTTGCTTTAATTTTTTATTGTGGTAAATGTATACAACACAGTATTTCCTACCTTAACCACTTTCAAGTGTACAATTCAATGAAAATTACATTCACAATGTTGTGCTACTATCACCTTTGCTCATTACCAAAACTGTTTTATCACCCCAAACAGAAACTCCGCACTCATTAAGCAATAACATATTTTGACTTAACATATGGTCTAACTGGAGTCCATGTCTACTTGAGAGGAATGAGTATTTTGTTATTACTCGGTAGAGTGTTTTATAGATGTCTGTTATGGTCTGCTTGGGTTATAGTATTGTTCACTACTATAAACCTCATTTTTTCTTATTGATACTCCATCTTGATGTTCTAACCCTTACTGAAAGAGATGTATTGAAGTCTCCAACTATTATTTTAGAACTGTCCATTTCTCCCTTCAATTCTGGGGCGAGGCTAGGGCAAATGAAAGCTACCCCCAGATTTCCTACCATTTTGAGGTTTTCTTTGTCCTGAGTCAGTGTCTGCTTGGCTGTTGTTTAACCTTGATTGTTTTCCAGAGTTCTGACCAAGTTGGTTCTGACAGATTCTGTGTGTTTTTTAAGGGTTCTTCTGTCTGTGTGTGTGTAGGGAGCATTAGCTAAGTGTGCCTTGCTCTACCATCTTGTGTCTTCTTGGTGACGTCACTCCATGACCCTGATATCTAATCACCCTTATATAAATGGAATCCATCAGTACATGTTCTTTGTGTGTGGTTTGTGCTGGTCAATAATACATTTGAGAGATTAATCAGATTGTTTGGTGATGCAGTGCTGTGTGCAGTCTTATTGTTGTGTAGCACTCAATTGTGTGAAAGTGCCACATGATGCATACTCAGTACACTGTTGATGTCATTACCAGGTGTTGGTCTTTAGGAAGAGAGCTGCAGGGGTCATTCTAGAGGACGTGTTAGGTGTACTTATGAACACCTTTTCATTGATTGTGCACCTATAGAGAAATCACATGATACGTACATCCTCATTGATATGCATAAACTTATTCTAACCTGTTGCCCACTGTTCAACTTCATTCTCTGTGCTCTTATCATTTAGGAGAGAACATATTTAGCAGCCATTTATGAAATTTCTTTTTGACAGACGTGGACAATGATATTTTTAATGGACTTGGACATGGGCCACACAATTTGCAGAAAACATGAAGACATTGACCACTGCCGTTTGCAGTAAGACCAAGGAGAGAAAAGGTTGGAGAATAAAATCAGTGCCAAAGCAGTAAAAATGTTCTGGGAATGAGAACTAAATTCAAGGAGGGCCTTTGGAAGAAGGCTTAGAGAGTTGTCAGGAGATCCTCCTTGTAGAATGAGGGTTTCCTACCCTTCTCCCAGTGAGTCTGTGGGCTCCCCCATTGGAGGGACAATGTGTCCCATTAAGCAGACACAGCCTGGCTCCTGGTGGGGTCAGGGAGCCCTCTGTTCAGAGTGAGGCTGGAAGCAAAGGGGTGACCTGCAGGCGTCCACCTGATCTTCCCTCTGGGTGGAGGCTGCACTCCAGGATCCCAGTCTCGTCCCTTTCTGTGCCATGTGGGGTTCAGGTATATCAGAATCTTCCTGTGGTCCTTGCTTTTCTTGGTGCATGACATTCTGTGCTGGGGGAGTGCCTAGTTTATCTGATCACCTCCCTCTGTGTAGTTTCTTTGGATGCTGGGATGCTTCTTCTCCAGGCAGAGTTCTGATGTCACACTCTTGTGAGCTGAGTCTCACACAGGGGACCCTGGAAGATTGGGATGGGTCTCAGTGAGGGTGCTTATCCCCCAGTATAGCTGATGTCTCCTTCCAACCTCCAGTCTGATGCAGGGAACTCTCCTCTCGCTGTTCAGTGGGTGCGGACCCTGCTAGAGATTCCCTTGGCAGTCAGCTCCCCCAGGAGAAATGGGGCGTGGGACTACCAGCATCTTGTGCCCTGGGGAGGCTGTGAGTAGACAGGAATCCCTTGGGGGCAGGGACTCCCAGGTAGGCATCCTAGAAGCCGGGTCTCAGGTGGGCAGAGTCAGGATCCAGCAGCCTCTGCACCTTCCTCTGGTGCTGCCTTTAGCACTCCGAGCTCTGCTGCAGGGCAGTGTACCTGTTTGGTTTCCATGGTTTTGTAATTTTGTGTGCCTCCTAAGCTTCTGTGTGTCCTACAGACACTGCTCATGACGTGCTACCCGTTGTAATTCCTTCTGGTCCTTTCGCCTTCTCAGCTGTTCTGCATTTTCCTGGTGGATGCCGGGCCCTGGTTCACTGATTCACCCTCCTGAACAGCACCTGTGTGGGGAAATGGGAGGGGAAGTGCGTGGCATTTCTCAGCAGGAGCCACAGTCAGCTCTGTAGTCTTAGTGTGTGCGGATGCCTGGAGAATAAAGGAATTCAGAGCACTTTCCGGACCACCACATGCTGCTGCACTCAGATATCTCTGCGCATTGAGAAGCAACTGAGATTCTTCCCCTTAGGGTGATTCTTTTGGCAGCTTATGTAGGATCTTGAGTAGATCAGTCCCCTTACTTCAGGTCAGGCAGTCCTTACTGGCCCATATCTGGCACTCTAAGGCTTGTTTGCAAGCTCATTTGTCCGTGTGTCTATCCATCCATCCATTCATCTATCCATCCATCCATCCAAAAATCCATCTATCCATCCATTTATCTATCCATCCATCCATGTATCCATTTTCCAAACTCTCCATACTGCTCTCTTTTTCAATTCAACAGGGATGAAAAATTAATGCTATGAGGGAGCAGCCACAGGCATCCACCTGCCTCCCTCTCCAGGATCCAGGTTCATGGAGGGGCAGCCCTTCTCCTGCAGGACCACTCAGGCACCGGGGTAGGAATGCTGCTGAATGGAACAACTGGGTCCTGCTTCTCTGCTAGCTCCTGTGTTCCCAGGACCACCAAGTTACCTCTCCCTAGGTGAGAGGAAGCCTCTATGCTTCAAAGCAAAAGAGCTCAAAAGCATAACACAAAGACCACTGCTGAAGCTAGCACTGGTCCTTTCCACTAATCCATGTGTTGGTTTGTAAACATCCCCCACCATTCCCACCAAATATACAAAGGTAGGTCTGTGAGGTTAGCAAGCCTGGCCTGTTATCCCCATTGGAGAGGGGGCTCAGAGGGCTGAGGAATGGTCTCAGACCCCATGCTGGGCAGGGACAGATGGATAATCACCGAACATTTGCCAGCAGTGCTAACAGGTGCAATCTCTTTCACCTTCAGGTCCCATTTCATGCCAGGAAAGCCTGGTGTTCTGCTCCTTTTCTATTTCAGCCTCTAGGATAAAACTCAGATGCAGCTTACGTGCATGCAGGGTCTCTATTTACTGTCTGTGTGCTGTGTCCTCTGGCAGTGGGACATTTTAAGGCCTCCATTGATGACTCCAGCAGGCCTCCAATTTGGGCACAAATGTGAAAATGGGATTTGCTCAGTTTTGATTGTGGCTTTTCTGCTGGTTTTAGGACTCAGACAAATATGGGATAAGTTAAATGGTCTTCGTGGAAACCTAAGGAAACATTTTGCTTTGATTTGAGAAGTTACAATGATTCTATATGAGGAACCACCTCTTTTCATAGCCAGGTAGTATAAAGCAATACACGACAAGGTTAGAAGAAAATCAGGTACATTCACTGTCCCAGGGGAGGAATTTGGAGCACCTCTCCCAGGAACTGCTAGAACCTATTCAGTCAAAAACAGGGAGCATCTGGAAGAATTTAAGACATTGTGACAAATTTGACTTTGTGATTTATACAGACCATTTACCCAAGAAGTGAAAAAATATGCCTACTTTCTTGAGCTGGTGGAACATTGATCAAAACTGACCAGAATTAATCGAAAAGACAAGTCTCAATGAATTTCACAGAGCTGATGTCACGGTGGGGTCTTCGGTCAGAGTGAGATTTAGATGAAATATTTATCCAGAAACACACAAAATAAATGGAAGTCCAGCAATACAAGATTTTTTTTTTAAGGCAAGGGAGTAAAGAGTTTAAGAAACAAGAAAAGAGATAAGTGCACAACGTGAGACATGGGTTGTGGGCATTGTACATGGTGCAACGCACAGGTGGGGTCCCGGGTTAGGCCTTTTAAGGTCCTTTTCTCTTTCCCTTCCTAATGTTGTGGAGGGTTCTCAGCTGATTCCTGTTCTGGTTGGTTGCCTCAGCAATACATCTTAATAAATGAAATACTTTGCAGGTGATTTAGGATCTTACAGATTTCCTGAGGATTGGTGAATCGGGAATCATCCCATTCAGAAAGTAGAACGGAGATCCACCAAGGGGGTGGAAAGAAGCAGCTTTTACAGGGCAAATAAAGAAGCAAGTGAGGAAATGTACTGATTGGTTGACATGAAGTTTCCATTTCACTTTGGGGGCTTTACATAGTGGGGAGGTGGGGGTTGCTTAGGAATGAGAAAGTTAGCTGGCGATAACTAATTGGCTGTATTTAAATTCGGTTTTCTGGGCAAGCCTGGCATTTATAGGAACTAGGTTTCTGTTATTAATCTCTAAATGATACATGGGATAGAGAAAGATTCTTAATGGAGATTTGCATATATTTTTAGGGAAACTATTAAAACTTGTGGCATAACACACGTCGGGGCTGCTGTTGGCTTTGTGTTTACAGGGAGCTGGAAATGTGGATCTTGCTGACAAAGGGTCGAGATCAGAGAACCAAGTCTCTGTCAAGACGTCAGACAAGGAATGGCCAATTGAACAAACAGAAAATAGGAGGAAGGAGATTATAACAAAAATGCAGAAATGAGTGTCAGAGAGAGCAAAGGCACCCCAGAAAGGACCAAGGATTCCAAACAGGTTTCTTGAGTGTCTAATGAAATTGCTAAGCCTTGGCAAGAGTGGCCTAGAAATGGAAACGCTGGTCATATCCACATCAGGAACTAAATGGGTTTCACTACTTACCCTGTTGGTGATGAAGACGATGCAGGAATGCAGAAGAAGGACAAGCATTGGGCTCTGCAGTTTCCAGGGTATACGCAGACATGAGCCCTGGATGCAATTCACAGCAGGTGGCTGTGTCTCATTCCACAGCCAGATGGTCTGTTTGTGGTCAGCATCAATTCCCACATGACAATGAAAGGGGTCCAGATGAGGGCACCCTCTATATCGCCCTTCCCCAGTCCTCAGTGCTGTGCCTTCCATGGCCTCATTTTTGAGATCACAACATACTGGTGACCCGATGCTCAGGTCAGTGCCTGCTCACATGCTGTGTGTCTGCCTGCTGCCTGTCCTCTCCCTTCCATTGCCCCTTTTACTCCTGAGCAGTCTCTGGGAAGTGGTTATCATGGGTTAATGCCTCTTTGAAGCCATGGGACCCGAGAAGGACTGAGCATCGTGGGAACGCATGTCTTCCCCACCCCGACCCTTCCTCATGCCCCTAGCTGTTGTCCACATTGACCACACCAGGCCTGGTGACTGGGGCTCCAGTTCCCTCAAATTTTGGGGTTCAGTCCACCCAAGAATTTGAGAAACCCGTCTGTCACTATCAGACCTCAGAGTGGGGAAAGGGGGATGGTGGATTGGACAGCAGGCTCCAGACAGGTCCCTGGGCATGTGCAGAAGCAGATGGAGGAGATGGTACCACAATGAGCCACAGCAATGATTCCTCCCTCCCCACGGTAGGCTCTGCTATCCTGGCCCTGGGGTCATGAGCACAGCCAAGGTGACAAGCAGAGCTGCTTCCTTCCTCCTTTCCCTGTGGTTTGGGCAATCCATTTTCTTCCTAGTCCCCGTGACCCTGATGGACCTTGTGTGCATGGCTGGGAGGTCGGCAAGGTGGGTGAAGCCCCCACCTGGGTCCTTTCCAGGGTTGGAATGGGGCAGGGGGGCGTCCCTGGACACGTGCAGAGGATGGGCACATTGATGCGTGTCCTTGGGTCCAAGGTTTAGGGAGGAGGATATGGACACCATGAGGGTGGGGTGTGGGAGTGGGTGTGGCCTCCTGCATGACCTTGTGTTTGGTGATATGGGAGAGACTAGGCCGGGGAGTGTGGAGGAGGAGCTGGACCTAGGCGCTGGTCCAAGGCAGGAATTGGTGCTAAGCTTGGGGTCTCCAGGGGCAGGGCTGCACGGTTTCCAGAGCTATGAAAGGCATCTCTGGCAGCTGCGGTACCCCCTGTCCTCAGACTCGGCACTGACGCCGTCAGCACTCATGCCTTCCCCGGGGCCTCTGCTACTGGGTGTAATTTTGCTGGTGGGTCATGTCTGGACTGTTTTCAAAGAATTTTATGACATTAGCAAAAATTGGAAGTATTTCGCCATGTCAGTGGAGTTTGCTGTGTTCCAGTTCAATCAGCACAATAAGGATGAGTTCGCCTACAATCTGCTGTGGGTCAGTTGGTGTCAGCAGAAGGTGAGTGGATATGCCCTGCTTCCTGCAGCCCCAGGACCCCCTGGAACAAGGCTAAGGGTGGGGGAGTCTTGAACCGACAGAAAACACTCAGTGCTTCTTTAATGTGATCGACATTTTAAAAAAATACAACTGTTCATGAGAGATTCTTCAACTTTCCACAGGTTTCCTTAAGGAGCAGAGATCTTGAAAACAGGGTAGAAAGACAGAGGGTACCCAGGGGACTAAATATTATCGTCAGAAATTCTGTAAGTGCATGAGGGGGACAGTCACAGAGTTTGATCCTGGGATAATTGTTGGGAGAGAGAAGGGTAGAGATGGAGAAGCAAGAGAGAAGCTAAGGGAAGAAGTGGCTGAAAAGCAAATACCCAAGGAGATGAGACAAGCAGAGTAGATGCATCTGGGCCTTCCCAGAGTGTGGGGGCACTTGCGATGATAAATGGGTTCACCCTGCTTGTGGTTTTGCTATATAGGGAGCACATAGGCTGGACGGTGGGGACAGACCCACCAGGTTGGGTTGACATCATTCAGGGGATGGTGGAACTTCCCTGTGAGCTCACCCTTTGGGGACCTGTGTGGTAAGCAGGAAAGATGACAAAGGGCTGTGTTCTCTTGGGGCTTGGGCAATGGACATACATGAGCTCCAAATTCCTGAATGTCAAGGTGCAGGCTGAGTTGTAAGCTTCAGAGCAGTAAGGGGGCTAAGGGGAAGTGAGTGACATTGGAAGGGGCTGGCCTAATGGACAGATGGGCAGGGAAGACCACTGAATAGGGTGATAAACTGAAGGACTGAGACACATGTAGGTTTGCAAGAGCAAGAAAAGCAGCCACGGAGAGGCACTGAGTCAGGCCAAGGCAGGGGAGCTCAGGGACTGGCTTGAGTGTGCCTGAATCTGAGACTTGGCATGGGAGGTGCTGAAAGGCAGGTGTGCAGAGAGGTGGGGCTGAACAGGTGGAGGTCGTAGGATTTTCTCCACAGTGTCAGGAATCCGATGAGTTTTTAACTCAGTGGAGGGACACGATCTAACTCATCATCTTTGCCTCTTCCTGCGGTTGGCTCTCCTGGCCCTGTATCCTGTTAAGCCAAAGGAACTCCTTGGCCATAGATGCCTCCATTGCTGCTGCCTCAGCCTCCTGACCTCCTGTCCTAGCTGGACTGGTTGTTCCTGTGAGGAGGGATAGGGGTGTGTGAGTTGTGGGTTGTGGATGGAGTTTGTGGGACTATCTGTCAATGGAGCCCCGGGGTAAGTCAGCTTTCTGGACACTTTCCAGATCAGTCCAGAGAAAGAAGTGCTCCCTGGGGGTTTGCGGATGTCCTGGATGGATGTGCTTGTCTCTGAGTTGGTCCTGAGTTATCCGAGATCTATATTTAAAGAAGAGAAAATAATGTTTTAATAACTTCTTATTGAAGCCTCATAAACTCATAGAACTTCAACCGGCTCAATGAGCATTGGTAACATGAGCTCTTACTTTCGAGTTGCCAACATGCCCAGGAGAAGACGGAAGATTCTTGACACTGAGGAGACCCTCATGTCCCCAGGGGTACTGCCCCCCACAAGTGAAGGCATGAACCTGCTTTCTTATAACATGGAGCATGTTTTCCTACTTTATGTAATGGAATCATTCAGAATATTCTCTTTAGGTACAATTACTGGTGTGCACCAACGGTATGTTCCAGAGATTCATTCAGATTTACATCATGATATTGTATGTTTGGGCTCATTGCTGTGCATTATTTGATTGTGTGGCTGAGCCACCCCTAATATATTCAATAAACTGTCCATGTGATTTCCAGGGGTGGGCCTTTAGGAGGAAGGCCGCAGAGAACATTCTAAACCATGTTTTAATTGCACATATGAACATCTTCTATAAGAGGTATTGATAATTAAGAGGATAAAGAGTAATAAAACATTTATTGAAAATAAGACAAATAAGAGAAATTCCACATTGGAGGTACATCCTAATTTAATGCATATGAATGTCGAGGTCTTTTACCGTCTTTTCTATTTGGTTTTCTGTATTTATCTCATTCTTGAAAATAGTTACTTCATAGCATTTGCTGCTATTTCTTGACAGAGGATTTTTCCAATATATTTAATGGACCTGGAATTAGGCCGCACAATTTGCAGAAAGCACTGAGGAAGACCTTGAAAACTGACCCTTGCAAGAAGGCCCAGAAGAAAAAAAGTTTGGTGAATAAAATTGAATCCAAAGCAGCACAAATCTGCTGGGAATCAAAAGGACAATCTAGTTGGGCCATTGGGGGAAGGCTTAGGAGAGTCGTCAGGAGATGCTCCTGATAGAATGGGGGTTTCCTGACCCTCTATCAGTGGGTTTCAGGGTTCCTGTGCTGGACTGAGAATGTGCTGGTTCTGAGCAGAGAGCCTGGGAGGCCAGGGGTGACTTGCAGGAGTCCACATGCCCTTCCTCTGGGCACAGCCATCACTCCTGGTCCCAGCCTCTTCACCTTCTGTGCACCATGCTTGTCCCTGTATTCCTTGCCCTTCTTGAGTACTCGTCCCCCTGTGCTGGGGGAAGCACATAGTTTATCTGATCATCCTTCCCCCTTTCAGTTCTTTCCTTGGAGGCAGGGACACGTCTCCTCCAAGCAGAGTTCTGATGTCACAATCCTGTGAGCTGAATCTTGCACAGGAGACCCTGGAGGTGGGGGATGGGCCTCAGTGTGTGTGCTCCTCCCTTAGTAGAGCTGACATTTCCCTCCAACATCCAGCATGGTGCTGGCACCTGTTCTTGGGATGCTCAGTGGGTGAGTACCCTGCTGCAGCATCCCTTGGGCAGTCAGCTCCCCCAGGGGAAATGGGGTATGGGTCTACCACCATCCTGTGCCCTGGGGAGGCTGTGAGTGGACAGGAATCCCTTGGTGGCAGGGATCCCCAGGTAGGCATCCTAGGAGCCAGGGTTCAGTTGGGCAGAGTCAGAATCCAGCAGCCTCAGCGCCTTCCTCTGGCATTGCCTTGAGCTTTCCCAGCTCTTCTCAGGAGGAAGATCCTGTTTGGTTTCTGTGGTTTTGTAATTTTTGGTGCCTTTTGTGCTCCTCGAGTCCTACAGGTACTGCTTCCAACATGCTATCATTTGTAATTCTCTCTCGTCTTTTCTCCTTCTCAGATGCAGTGCATCTTCCTGGTGTATGTCCAGCCATGGACCACCACGTTCATGCTCCTGAACAGCACCTGTGTGGAGAAATAGGTGGAGTGAGGGGACGTGGCCTTTCCAGGATGAGCCACAGTCAGCTCTGTAGTCCTAGTGTGTGCAGGTGCCTGGGGAATAAAGGCATCTCAGAGCACATTCTAGGCACCTGCACTGCTGAACTCTCATTCCTCCATTGACTGCCATGGATGTCTCTGTGCAATGAAAATCAATGGGGGTTTCTTACTCCCATTGATGGAGATTGTTTTGGATGCTTCTGCAATATATTTAGGAAATCAATCCCCTCAGTTAAGGTCAGGTAATCTTTACTAGCTCATTTCCAGCACTCTCATGTTTGATTGTAAGCTCTTTGTCCATCCATTCATCAGTCCATCCATCCATCCATCCATTCATCCATCCATCCATCCATCATTTATTCATTTTCCAATCTATGCATGCCGCCCTCATTTTCAAGTCAAAAGGAATGCAAAAAAAAAGGGAAAAAAATTGGCAGCATCTACCGGAATCAGCCTGTCTATGTTTCTGGGAATCAGGCTCAAAGAGGGGCAGCCTTTGTCCCACTGGGTCATTCAGGAATGCTGTTGAATGGAGCAATTGGGTCTTGCATCTCAGGAACTCCAAGTTGACTCTCCCTTGGTATCAAGCAGCCCCTCTGCTTCACAGCACAAAAACTCAAGGCACAGTGCAAAGACTACTAGAGAAGCCAGCTCTGATACTTTGGTCCAAAATTTTGTGTTGGTCTGTAAGCCCCACCATGATTTGGTGGGGGCATGGATAAATAGATAAGGGTAGGTCTGTGAGGTCAGCAAGGCTAGTCTGTTATCCCTGGGGGGAGGAGGCTGAAGGGCCGAGGCATGCTCAAGACCCCATGCTGGACAAGGACAGTCGGATATGCCCTGAAGGCATGTCAGTAGTGCTCCCAGGTGGAAAGGATTTCAGCTATGCTCCATTACATGCCAGCAAAGCCAGGAGTCCTGCTCCTTTTCTACTTCAAGCTCTAGGTTGAATCTCGAATGCACCTTAAGTGCAGAAAGGGTCTTGGCCTCGTTTCCCCGTCTCTGTGCCCTGACCTCGACCATTGGAACTGAGACACAGGACACTATAAGGCCCCCATCGATGACCCCAGCAGGCCTCCAGTTTGGGCACTATGTGTAAACGGCAATCGTGCAATTCTGAATGTGGCTTTTCTCCTGGTTTTAGGACTCAGACAAATATGGGATACAAAACAATGTCCTTTGGGAAAACTTAAGGCCCCATTTTGCTTTGATTTTAGAAGTCACAATGATTCTATCTGTGGAGCCACCTCTTCTCAGAGCCAGATAGTATAAAGCCACACATGACAAGGATAGAAGAAGCAAATCAGTTCCTTCCACAGTTCTAGTTGAGGAATTTGAAGTACTTCTCTCAGGACCTTCTAGAAGCTATGCAATCAAAACCAGGGTGTATATGGAAGAATTTGACATGTGACAAATTTGACTTTGTGTTTTATATAGAACATTTTCCCAAGAACTGCAGAATATGCCTGCTTTCTTGAGCTAGTGGAACATTGATCAAAAAATTGAGCAGATCTTGATCCATAAAGCATGTCTCAATGAATTTTACAGAGCTGATGTCATAGCTTTTTGTTTGGTCACAGTGAGATATAGTGTGGACACTCAAAAGAAAAGGTCATCCTGAAACATGGACAATGTTTGGAAATTCAGCAGTATGTCTTGGCTTTAGTTTGCAGAAGGGCTGCCAATGCAAAGTACCAGAAATGTGTAGGATTTTATAAAGGATATTTATTTGTGATAAAACTTACAGGTCCAAGCTCATGAAAAGTCCATTTCGAGGCACCAAAAGAGGTGATTTCACACCCATTCAGCTGCCACATGTTGAAGCAAGATGGCAGGTGATCTCTGCCTGGTCTCTGCCTTTCCTCCAGGCTGTACTGTCTCCCAGAGCTCAGCTGAGGGCAACCAGGCAAAGGGTTTTTCTCTTTCCTTCTCTTAGGCTCGGCTGCTCTGCTTTCTTGTTGATTTCAGCTGCAAGCTATCAAGTAAATGGCTCATCTCCACTGGAGCCTCAGTGTTTTTAGCCTCTCCTATCTGTTAGATGGCAGCATCACATATGATAGAGCTCTCTTTCCTGTGTTTTATTAGCCCAGCAAGAGGGCAGAGGTTCTACCTGAGTCATGCCTCACTGAGGTCGTCCAACTGAAACAGTCTCTCACCTACAGGAGTGGACCAGCCCACAAACATAATCTTTCTCTTTTGGGGATTAGTAATTTCAAATTGCCAAAATTTTGATAATTGAAAAAGTTTTTATGCAATTTAGGATCTCACACTTTTATTGAGCGATTAGTGAATCGAGCAGCATTGCATTCAGAAAGCAGAAGGGAGCTCCACCAAGGGGTGGAAAGAAGCAGCTTTTACAGGGCGAATACGGAAGCAAGTGAGGAAATGTACTGACTGGTTCACATGAAGTTTCTATTTTACTTTGGGGAGTTTTACAAAGTGGGGAGACAGTGGTTGCTTAGGAATGATAAAGTTAGGTGGTGATAACAAATTGACTGTATTTAAATTTGGTTTTCTGGGCAAGCCCGGCATTTATAGGACATAGAAACTAGCTTAGATTTTTATAATTAGGCGGGTGGAAGAGTTAGGCTTTGTTTATGAACCTCTAAATAATACTTGGGCTAGAGAAAATGTCCCAATGGTGATTCAAATGTCATTTTTAAGGAAATGATTAAAAACTTTGGGTATAAAACACGTTGGGACTGCTACTGGCTTTGGGTTTAAACAGACAGGAGAGCTGGAAATGTGGATGCTGCTGAAGTGAAATCGCCAAGATCAGAGAATCAAGTCTCTGTCTTAAGAAGTCAGACAAGGAAGGGCAAATTGAACCCAGAGAAAACAGAAGGAAGGAGATCATAACCAAAATGCAGAAATGAGTGTTACAGAGAGCAAAGGCTCCCCAGAAAGGACCAAGAGATTCCAAATCGGTTCCTTGAGTGTCTAATGAAATTGCTAAGCCCTGGCAAGAGTGGCCTAGAAATGGAGACGTGGGTCATACCCACATCAGGAACCAAAGGGGCCTCACTATGTATCCTGTTGGTGATTAAGATGATGCAGGAACGCTGAAGAAGATCAAGCATTGGGCTGTGCAGTTTCCGGGGTGTGCGCAGACATGAGGCTTGGACACAATTCGCAGCAAGTGGCTATGTGTCTCTCTAAAGCTAATGGTTCTATTGTGGGGTCAGCATCAATTCACACGTGACATTGAAAGTGGTCCAAGTGAGGGTACCCTCTCCACAGCCCCACCATTCCCTGTGCCTTTCCCAGTCCTCTCTGCTGTGCCTTCCATGGCCTCAGTTTTGAGATAAAAATATTCAAGCAATACTGTGATCAGGTGAGTGCATCCTCATATGCATGTGTGGCTGCCTGCTTCCTGCCCTCTCCCTTCCATCACCCCATTTATTCCCCAGGATCTCTCCTGGAAGGGAGCATCATGGGCCAATGCCTCTTTGAGGCCAAGGGATGAGAGAGGGCCAGGAAAAAGGCAACGCACGTTTTCCCAACCTTGACCCCTCCTCATGCCCTTTGCTGCTGTCCAAATTGACTCTAGCAGATCTAATGCCTGGGGTTACAGTTGCCCCTTGGGTTCTCAGTGCACCCCAGGACTTGAGAAACCCCTGTCCATTACTGTCAGGATTGGCAGTGGGGATGGGGGGGGCTAGTGGATTAGACAGCAGGCTCTGTAGGGGGTCCCTGGAATCAGCTGAAGCAGATGGATGTTATAGTACCACCCACAGGCTGCACCAATGCCCCACCCTCCCTCTATTCTCTGCTATCCTGGCCTCGGGGTCATGAGCACAGCCAAGTTGACAAGCAGATCTGTTTCCTTCCTCCTTTCCCTGTGGTTTGGGAAATCCAATTTCTTCCGAGTCCCCGTGACCCTGCCAGACCTTGTGTGCACTGCTACCAGGTCAGCTATATGGGCACAGGTCCCCACCCCGGGTCTTTTCAGGCTTGGGGCAGGGGGAGTGTCCCTGGACACGTGCAGGGGATAGGTGTGGTGATGTGTGTCCTTGGGCCCAAGGTTTTGGTAAGAGGATATGTTCACCAAGGGGGGTGGTGAGGGGGTGGGATGTGGCCTCCTGCTCAACCATGCATTTGGTGAGACTAGAGCAGGGGTTCTTAACCAGGGGTCCGTGAGCTTGAATTGAAATAAAAAAAAATTATTCTTGTGGGAATGTATTGGTGCAGGTGTGATTTATTAAATAATACACAGTAAAGTGTGGACCTAATAAGGGGGCCGTGGTTTTCACCTGACTGGCAAAAGGGTCCGTGGAACAAAAAACGTTAAGAACCCCTGACTTATAGGGAAGAGGGAGGAGCATGAGTAAGAAGAGCTGGGCCCAGGCGCTGGTCCAAGGAAGGAGGAGGTGCTAGTCTTGGGACCTCGAGGGGCAGGGCTGCGCTGTGTCCAGAGCCGTGATGGGTGTCGCTGAGAGCTGTGGCTGCCGCCTCTCACTACCCGTTGTCCTCAGACTCGGCACCGACGCGGTGAGCACCCATGGCCCCCCCAATGCCTCTGCTTCTGGGACTCATTGTGCTGCTGGGTCATGTCTGGACATATAACAATTACTTTTATGACATTAGCCAATCCTCGGAGTATTTCTCCATGTGTGTGGAGTTTGCCGTGTTCCAGTTCAATCAGGACAGTGAGGACGAGTTTGCCTACACACTGCTGATGATCAGACGGAGTCAGTGGAAGGTGAGTGGCCAATGCTCTGCCACTGCAGCCCCAGCTCCCCGTGGAACCAGGACAAAGGTGGGGGAGTCTCAAAGTGGAAGAAAACAGTCAGTGCTAATTTAATGTGGTCGACATTTTAAAAAAATACAAGATTCATGAGAGATTCTTCAACTTTCCTCAGGAATACTTAAGGAGAAGAGTTCTTGAAAACAGGGTAGAAGGAGAGATGGTAGACAGGGGACTAAATATTATCTTCAGAAATTCTGCTGGTGATGAGGGGGACAGACACAGAGTTTGATCCTGAGATAATTGTGGGGAGAAAGAAGGGCAGAGACAGACAAGCAGGAGAGAAGCTAAGGGAAGAACTGAATGAAAAACAAAAACCCAAGGAGATGAGAGAAGTAGAGTAGATGCACCTGGGCCTCCCCAGGGTGTAGGGGCACTTGTGATGATAAATGGGTCACCCTGCCTGTGGTGTTGCTGAATAGGGAGCACATAGGCTAGACAGTGGGGACAGACGTTCCAGGTTGGGTTGCCGTCATTCAGGAAGATGGTGGAACTTCCCTGTGAGCTCACCCTTTGGGGGCCTGTGTGGTAAGCAGGAAAGATGACAAAGGGTTGTGTTCTCTTGGGGCTCGGGCAAGGGATATCCATGAGCTCCAAATTCCTGAATGTCAAGGTGCAGGCTGGGTTGTAAGCTTCAGAGCAGTAATGGGGCTAAGGGGAAGTGAGTGACATTGGAAGGTGCTGGCCTATTGGACAGATGGGCAGGGAAGACCTCTCAACATGCTGATGAGCTGAAGGACCCAGACACACGTAGGTCTGCAAGAGCTGGACAGGCAGCCGTGGACAGGCACTGAGATGGGCTAAGGCAGGGGAGCTCAGGGATTGGTTTGAGTATCCCTGAACTTGTGTCTTGTCAGGGGATGTGTTGAGAGGTAGGTGTGCAGAGGGGTGGGGCTGGCAGGGTGGACAACGTAGGATTTTCTCCAGAATGTCTGATGGATGGTGCGACTCAGTGGAGGGACGTGACCTAAGTTATGGTTTGCAAGCATCACTCTAAATGTTTTGCCCTGCAAATCTCGTGGTGTGCCTGAATCTGAGTCTTGGCAAGGGAGGTGCTGAGAGGCAGGTGTGCAGAGAGGTGAGGCTGACAGGGTGAGGATGTAGGATTTTCTCCACAGTGTCAGGAATCCAGTGAGGTTGTAACTCAGGGGAGGGACATGATCTAAGTCATTATCTCTGCCTCTACCTTGAGTTGAATCTCCTGGCCCTTTATCCTGGCAGGCCAAAGGAACTCCTTGGCCATAGATGCCTCTACTGCTGCTGCCTCAGCCCCAGATCCCCAGTCCTAGCTCGGGGACTGGTTGTCCCTCGGAGGAGGAGAGGCTTGTGTGAGTTGTGGCTTGCAGGTAGAGTTTGTGGGACCATCTGTCAACTGAGCCCCAGGGTAAGACAGCTTTCTAGACACTTTCCAGGTCAGTCCAGAGAAAGAAGTGCTCCCCGGGGGTATGCAGAGGTCCTGGATGGATGTGCTTGTCTCTGAGTTGTTCCCGGGTTATTCTGGATCTATATTTAAGGAAGGGAAAATAGTATCTTTTAATAACTTCTTACAGAAGCCTGATAAACTCATAGAACTTCAACCAGCTCAATGAGTGTTGCTAACATGAGTTCTTACTTTCAAGTTGCCAACAAACCCATGAGAATATGGAAGATTCTTCGCACTGAGGAGTCCCTCATGTCCCCAGGGGCACTGCCCCCCACAAGAGATGGATGACCCTGATTTCTTACAGCATGGAGAGTGTTTCCCTACTTTATGTAATGGAATAATTCACAATATTCTCTTTAGGTATGATTACTGTGTGTACCAATGGTATGTTTGAGAGATTCATCACAGTTGTAGATGATGCACTACTGTGTTTGGGCTCATTGTTGTGCAGTATTTGATTGCGTGGCTAAGCCACCCCTAATATATTCAATGAATTGTCAAGGTGATTTCCAGAGGTGGGCCTTTAGGAGGAAGGCCGCAGAGAACATTCTAAACCATGTTTTAATTGCACATATGAACATCTTCTATAAGAGGCTTTGATAATTAATAGGACAAAGAGTAATAAAACATTTATTAAAAATAAGACAAATAAGAGAAATTCCACATTCTAAGTATATCCTATTTTGTATGCATATGAATATCCAGGTCTTTTGCCCCATTTTCTATATGTTTTTTTGTCATTTTCTCATACTTAAAAAGTAGTTATTTCATAGTATTTGCTACAATTTCTTGACAGAGGTATTTTCAAAGATATTTAATGGAGGTGGATTTAGGCCGCACAATTTGCAAAAAGCACGAGGAAGACCTTGAAAACTGCCCCTTGCAAGAAGGCCCAGGACACAAAAAGGTTGGTGAATAAAATTGACCCCAAAGCAGCACAAATCTCCTGGGAATCAAAAGGACAAGATAGGAGGGCCATTGGAAGAAGGTTTAGGAGAGTCGTCAGGAGATGCTCCTGGTAGAATGGGGGTTTCCTGACGCTCTCTCAGTGGGTCTCAGGGTTCCTGTGCTGGACAGAGAATGTGTTGGTTCTGAGCAAAGAGCCTGGGAGCTCAGGGGTAACCTGCAGGAGTCCACATGCTTTTCCTCTGGCAGAGCCGTCACGCCTGGTCCCAGCCTCTTCACCTTCTGTGCCCCATGCTTGTCCCTGTGGTCCTTGCCTTTCTTGGGCACACATCCCCCTGTGCTGGTGGAAGTGCCAAATTATCTGATCACCCCTCCCCTTTTCAGTACTTTCTTTAGAGGCAGGGACACTTCTCATCAAGGCAGAGTTCTGATGTCATTTTCCTTTGAGCCGAATCTGGGACAGGGGACTCTGGAAGTGAAGGACAGGCCTCAGTGAGGGTGGCCCCCTTTGTGGAGCTCGCCTCTCCCTCCTACCTACAGCCTCAAGTCAATGCCTATCCTCAGTCTTAGAGGTGTTGGGGTCCCGCTGCTGTAGTCCTTGGGCAGTCAGCTCCCCCAGGAGAAATGGGGTGTGGGTCCAACAGCATCCAGTGCCCCGGGGGCTCTGTGAGTGGACAGGAATCTCTCGGGGGCAGGGACGCCCATCCAGGCATCCTCAGGGAGCCCAGGCTCAGGTGGGCAGAGTCAGGATCAAACAGCTTCTGCGCCTTCCTCTAGCACTAATTAGTGTTTTCCCAGTTCCGCCCCAGGACAAACATCCTGTTTGCTTACATTGGTTTTGGAATTTTTCGTGAAATTTGAGTTCCTGTATGTCCTACAGGTGCTGCACCCAACGAGTGACCTTTTCTAATTCTCTCTCATTCTTTTTCTTTTTCAGCTGCGCTGCAGATTCCTGGTGGACACTGAGCCCTGGAATTCCGAGTTCACCCTCCTTAACAGCACGTGTGTGGAGAAATAGGTGGAGTGGGGGTGGGGCGTGGCCCTTCTCAGCAGGAGCCACGGTCAGCTGTAGTCCTAGTGTGTGCAAGCGCCTGGGGAATAAAGGCATCTCAGAGCACATTCCAGGGCCCTGCACTGCTGCACTCTCCCTCCTCCTTTGGCTGTCATGGATGTTTCTGTGCAATAAAAATAACGGGGATTTTCTTGCCATTATTGTGCATATTTTGGCTACTGGTGCAAGGTCTTGAGTAAATCCAAACCCTCACTTCTGGTTAGGCATCCTCACTGGTTTGTGTCTGCCCATCTCAGGTTTTTTGCAGGATCATTCATTCATTCATTCATTCTCCTATGTCTCCACACTTTTTTTCATTCTACCTGACAGGAATGCAGGACAATGCTGGCAGGGAACAGTTGCCTGCCTCTACCCCCTACCATCTTTTCCCAAGGAAGAGGCAGCCAGTGAAGGAAATGTGGAAATTTTATGCTAGAGTAGCGGTAGTGACTCAAGCTTCTCTCTCAAGAAGTTAGGGTAAGAATTAAACACTACTCAGAAAATATTGTATAAAAAATGAAATTATTACAGAAATGCAGAAATGACTCAAATAGAAAACAAAGGTACTGTAAAAATGATCAAGAAAGCCCAAAAGGATTCTTTGCATGTCTACTTAAATTGTTAAGCCTTGGTAAGAGAAACCTAGAAATGGAAAAGACTCCCATAACCACATCAGTAACAAAAGGGGCCTTATTTCCAATCCTGCAGATCTCAAAGTTGACAATGGGTTAGAATAATCAACCTGATGCACTGGTGCTAAAGAAGAGCAAGCATTGGTGTTTGCAGCCTCTGGGGTGTGTGTGCAGGACAATGAGACCTAGGCACACTCTTTGGCAGGTTCCTATATCCCCATCTTAGACACCATGTGATCTCCATGAATTGATAACTGAAGAGGAAGGGGGCCAAGAAGGGATGCTCTATCAACAGCCTGATCACTACCTGTGCTAGATTTTTCCAGCTCTACCACCTGTGCCCAAGGCTGTTTTCCTTTGCCCTTGGCCCCATTTTTGAGATCACAGTGTCCAAGTCACATGATGACCAGATTGATGCAACCTCACAGTCATGTGGACCTGCCTACTGCCTGCACACTCTCTTCAATCAACCCATTTACTCCCAGAGGTTCTCTGGGATGGGAGCATCATGAGTCGACTCCTCTTTGAGGGCAGGAGACCAGAGAGGGTCCGAGCATCATGGGAATACACATTTTCCCCGGCTCTGACCCTTTCTTATGCCCCTGGCTGCTGCTTACACTGACTGCAGTCGACCTCTGGCCTGGGCCTCGAGTTTCCTCTTTTCCTGGGGTACTCAGTGCCCCACCCCGCCAGGACTTTAGAAACAACAGTCCCTTGCTGACAGACCTCAGGATGGAGATGGGGGGATGGGGGATCAGTCAGCAAGTGCTGGCTGGAAAATGGGTGGAAGCAGGGGGAGGAGATGATACCTCCATGGAACACCTGATGCTCCCTCACCTGATGCTTGGCATTGGGCCATCAGTGATGCCAAGGTCATTGGTAGACTTCCTCTCCCCAGGTCTCAGGGAACCCCATTATTATTCAGAGTCCCTATGACCCTACCAGACCTTGGATGCACTGCTGGTAGGCCAGGAAAGTGGGCTGGGCTAGGGCAGGAGCAGCATCCTTGGACACATGCAGAGAATGGGTGCATTCATGCATGTCCCTGAGCACAAGTTTTTGGGAGTAGAAGGACACCATGGTGGGGAATGTGGCCTCCATGGTGATGAATGTGGTCTCCTACTCTGCCTTGTGTTTGGTGATATGGGAGGGATGAGATGAAGAGTGGGGAGGATGTGCTGAGGGCATTGCTCATCAGAGAGGATGTCAGAAGCACAGGGCCCCAGAGGGCTGAGGGCAGGAGGGGAGAGGGAGGTTGGCTAGGTGGTATTTAGAGCTGTGAGTGGGTAGTGAGCAGGAGCTACCATATGCCCTTTCCCATATGTTCAGGTCTCCATCCTCATCAGAAGACAGTCTTATTCCATCCAGTGCCACTGTTCCTTCAGACACTCTTTGTCCTGGGTACCCCTGCCTCTGATGTGCCCTGGATTTAATGAGGAGGTGAGAGCATGGCAGATATCTAGTTGAATTGGCCTTTAATAACCCAGAATTTGAGCATGCCTAACTTGGCCCAATGAGTTCAGCAGTGAGGAATATGCCTAAAGGTTGATTTTGATCCATCAATCACCTGAACGGAGACAGGATTGTGGGTTGTGGGTGGCTTGAATTATGTCCCCCACCTGAACTCATTTGTGAAGGAGTCTTTGGAGATCCCATTTGGATGGACCAAATTGAATCAGAATGGACCTTCGTCCTATATGACTGGCCACCTTACAAGCAGAGGAAATTTGGACACAGCAGAAAGAGACAGGAGAGAGATGGCCATGTGGGTGAGGCAGAGATGGAGTTATGTACTACTGGCAAGCCACCACCAGAATGTTACAGACTTTGAAGAAAGCATGGTCTGCTGATACCTTGATGCCGGACTTCTGTCCCCCAGAACTGTGAGATGATAAATTCCAGTTGTGTAAGCCAGCCCATTCTGTGGTATTTGTTATAGCAGCCCTGGTGGACTGAGACAGACGTGGACAGAGCGGAGCCTTCGGAGCTTCAATAGATTTCCACCCCTGGGTCAGCTGGCAAACTGGTGGTGAGCTGCAGGTATCCACATTGTCTTCCTCACTGGAGGAGCCCTCACACATTGAGTCCCTTAACCCTCTGGGGCTCAAGCCGATGGTGTTTTCCCTGTCGTTCTTTCTCTCCTTCTGCTCATGTTCTACAGGGTGTGGTGGGGAAAAACCCACTTTTCTCTTGTCCACCTTATCCTGCTGATTACTTATCCCAGGCAAATTGAGGATGGGCTGCTAAGTTGTATAACCCCTAACGGGGATGCTCTTGCCCTCCCAGGTGACAGCCTTGCAGAAGCAGCAATTCCTTGGGGGTGAGTTTCCGACTGCTCTCCCGTCCATGCGTGCCCATTGTAGCCATCTTCTGGAAATACCAGCCATTCCCTGTGGAAAAATGGTGTTATCCTGCATCGTGGACATAGAGAAGGAGATGAAGAGAGAAATGATTTTTGGAGGGATCCCAAAGCATTGTGGCTTTCAGGGCTCACGCAGGCAGCTGCAACCTCCCTGTGCTTCCCTGAAGAATTCAGGGGCGTGATTGTTTCTTTTCCCTATTTCAATGCTCACGGTAGTCAATGTATCTTGAGCTATTATTGTCAAATAAGCACAGTGCTGGTTGATTCCTACAGGCTGCTTACTTTAATTTTTGTCTCATTTCTTTTCACCCTCAAGACCCCGACTGCCCATTTGCTGTAAACACCCAGAATGTGGAATAACTGGTCTTCCTTCCTGAGTAGCACCTATGTGTGTAAGCAGGTGCCTTCCTCTAGGAGGGAGACTTCGTCTTTTCTAAGGTGTGATTCCCTCCTAGTCTAGAGGTAATGATTCCCTAATCTTTTTGCAGGCACCAGGAGGAAATAAAAGCATCTCATAACGCTTTGTGTGGACGAGATATTCTGCACTTTACATTCTGTTTTGCCTGCCTCAAAATGTCACTGTGGGGACTGGATGTGGCTCAAGCAGTTGAGCACACCCCTCCCACTTGGCAGGTCCCTGGTTCAGTTCCTGGTGCCGCCTAAAGATGACAAACAAACAATGAGCAAACAACAAGCAAAAACAATGAGCAGACAATGAGCAAAAAACAATGAGCAAAAACAGTGAGCAAATAGATGAGGGAGCCATCTCAGGGGGGAAAAATGTCATTGTGCAGTGACAAACATTGCTTTGTTTGCAAGTACACAAGGTTGTCATGAACACTTCTCAGTTTGTGACAGGCAATCAGCATTGGTTCATTTAAGGACTGTCTTTGGTTTCTTTGCTCATTCATTCATTCTCTTTTCTCCAGTTCCCCAACCTTCTTCTTAGGCAACCATTCTTATGCCTTTTATGTTTATCTCTTTGTCTGCATTATAGCAGAATCGATAGTGTTGTTTTGCATGCATAATATTTATGTACTTGTATTGTGAAGATGTATGTGTATATCTTTATCGGTATCTGTATCTGCATCTATACTCTATCTTCCTTTTTTTTCCCACTTTTTCCATGTAACAATCTTTAAAAAACTATTCTTGTTTATCTATGTACATCCAAATCTTGTATAGTACTTTGAGGAGTTGCCAATTCATTTCACCCACCTTTACTTTCATTTCCAAATTTCCTCCCATCACTGCCACCAAATTTCCTGCAATGAATTTCCCCCTTCGGGTACCGTGATGGCCATCCTTGAGAATTCTTTGGGACTGATATTCAAGAATAGAATGGCTGTGTCTCAAGATTTGCAAACCCTTAATTTGACTAAGCCGTGCCAGCTTGCTCCGCAGAATGGAGGCATAGACCTCATTCCCACCTGCTGTGCAGGAGGATTCGCAGGCCCCCATGTCCTGCCTCATTTTCACCTTGTTTTCTATGTTTTAATAGTCTAATAGATGAATAGGAATAACTCATTTCATAAGCGACACTTATGTGAGTTTCTTTTATTACAAATGTGTTTGAACACCTTTTAATATGCTGCTCAAAATCCCAAGTTTTCTTCTGAAGATTCCTGCCCCATAATCTAAGCTAATTTTTTTCAGCTTGTTCTCTTTTTTCCTCTGGTAATATTTTTAAATTTCTTTAGTGTTTTAAGTCACTGCTGTTCAAAATATGGTCTGTGGTCTTTTGCACATACACAACCCATTACCAGCCCACAGTGAGATATGCAGAGGAATTTGGAGTAGGTATTTTCACACTTTTGTTGTAATATGATATTACTGCAATATCCAAGCATGTGATTTTGTATATCAAAAGTATTAGACTGTAATGGAATGGACGTTTAAAAAACACAAACAAACCAAAAAACCAGTAACTCACTAGACCTATGGTTTTTAATGAAAAGAAAATATCTGCTCCATTCCTTCTCTCCCTGGAGTATATCAAAGTTTCTCAGTAGGAGTTCCTGTCTAGGTTTGGAGCTAACTTCCCAAAAGATTCAGATATGCCTCATTGGGTGGAATACCTAGATCTTGGGTGAAAAGTCCTTCATAGCAGAGAGTTTGAGAAACACAGGGAGTCCTATTGATTGTTAAGTTGAACTCCACAATGATTTTATGTTCTGGATAATCTCTGGTTAGTTTCAGACATGGCAAATGTCTTGGTGTATACTGTCATCTCTCTATTGATTTTTGTTAATGGTGTCTTTTTGAACAGAAATCTTGAGTTCTGTAATTTTTTAATGTCGGATATGGCATTTGAAGCTAACGTTTTTAGCGTGTTTTTCAGGTCTTTTAATCTCTGCTTGTGATTTGACTTTGTGATCTATCAGTCTTGGGCTTCATATCTATCAGATAAAAAGCTGTTCACTTATCTTTTTCTCCATATGGTTCTCCCATTTCTTGTTAGGTATGTTTTAGGCTGTTGTGCTAGATGTATACATATTTTGAAAACTATATCTTCTTGTCCTGTTTTTTTCTTTTGTCCTTTTTTTGATGCTGTATTAGTTTTCTTTTCTTTCTTTCTTTTTTTTGAGGTACTGGGTCCCAGGATTAAAACGGGACTTTGCATGTGGGAAGCCGGCGCTCAACCTCTGAGCCACATCGGCTACCCTTACTTGTTTTCTTATTGTTGTTTATTTGCTTGTTGCTGTTTTTTGTTTGTTTGTTTGTTGTTAGGAGGTATTGGGGCCCGAACCTGTGACCTCCTATGTAGGAAGCAGGCCCTCAACAGCTTGAGTCACATCTGCTCACCTTGTATTAATTTTCTATACTGTGTAACAAATCACCACAAATTTAACAGCTTAAAATCATACCCATTAATCAGCTCACCATTTCTGTAGGTTAGATTTATAAGGGACCTCTGGTCAGGGTCTCACCAGACTGAATCAAGATGTCAACCAAGACTGGAGACTCACCTGATGGCATCCCCATCCAAGCTTATGGGTTGCTGGCAGAATTCAGTTCCCTGGGGTGTGGGACTGAGGCCCCCAGCTCCTAGAGACCATGCATGGTGCCCACCACGTGGCCTTCCACATAGCATGACAGTTTGCTTCTTCAAGGCCAAATAGGCAAGTATCTCCAATGCTTCTTGTCTCTTAGCTTTAGATCATCTTTATTTTTAAACAGTTTTATTGAGAAATAATTCACATACTATATCACTCACCCATTTAAAGGGTACAAGTCATTGACTTTCACTATATTCACAGAGCTGTGCATCCACTGCCGCCATCAATTTTAGAACATTTTTATCACTCACCCCGAAAGGAAATCCACCGCCACACCTAGCTGCCCTCTGCTAATGTCCCCCCTCATGCCAGCCCT
The DNA here is from genome assembly GCA_029593785.1 of Cabassous unicinctus. Taxonomy (NCBI): domain Eukaryota; kingdom Metazoa; phylum Chordata; class Mammalia; order Cingulata; family Chlamyphoridae; genus Cabassous; species Cabassous unicinctus. The sequence continues at coordinate 37,127 of JAQZBX010014451.1, forward strand.
ATCACTGATCTACTTTCTGTCTCTGTCGATTTGTCACTTCTGGACATTTCCTATACATAGAATTATATAATATGTGGCCCTTTGTGACTGGCTTCTTTCACAGGCATCATGTTCTCAAGGTTCATTCGTGTTGCAATCAATAGTTCACTCTTTTTTGTTGAGGGATAATATCATTGTATTTATCCACATTTTATTGATTCATTCATCTTTTGATGGACATTCAGGTTGTTTCCACTTTTTTGGCAATTATGAATAATGCTGCTGTGAACATTCTTGTTCAAGTCTTTGTGTGGACATATATTTTCATCTCTCTTGGGTATATACCTAGATGTGGAATTGTTGGATCAAATAGTAATTCTAGGTTTAATCATTTGAGGAACTTACAGGCAGTTTTCTGAATTGGCTGCACCATTTTCCTTACCCAGCAACACTGTATGAGGCTTCCAATTTCTCCACATCCTTGTCAACACATCATTATTTGTCTGTTTTATTACAGCCATCCTTGTGGGTGTTAAGTCGTATCTCACTATGATTTTGATTTGTATTTCCCTGATGGAAATCATTTCCCAGATGGCAAATGATGTTAAACATGTTTTTATATGCTCATTGGCTGTTTGTAAATCTTCTTTGAAAAACTGTTGAATCATATCCTTTGCCCATCTTTTAATTGGGTTACTTGTCTTTTTAATTTTGAGTTTTAAGAGATCTTCATATATTCTAGATACAAGTCTCTTAACAGTTACATGATATGTCAAGATTTTCTCTCATTCTGTGGCTTCTCTTTTTACTTTTGGTAGTGTCCTTTGAAGCACAAATGTTTTTAATTTTGATGAATCCAGTTTATTTTTTCTTTATTCACTTGTGCTTTTGGTTTCATATCTCAGAAAACATTGCTTAATCCAAGGTTATGAAGATTTACACCTGTTTTCTTCTAAGAGTTTTTAATTCTACATCTTACACTTAGGTCTTTAATCCACTTTGGGTTAGTTTTTGTATATGGTGTGAGTTAAGGGTCCAACTTCATTCTTTTGCCTGTGGATATTCAGTTGTCCTAAAACATATATTGAAAGATTATCCTTCCTTCATTGAATTTTCTTAGCATTCTTGTTGAAAATCACTGTAAATATGAGATTTTATGTCAGGACTTTCAATTCCATTGTATTGATCTTGATGTCTATCCTTATGCCAGTACTTCACTGTTTTGATTAACTTTGTAGACTGTTTTGAAATCGGAAAGTATGAGTCCTCCAACTGTGTTCTTCTTTTTCAAGATTCTCTTGACTTTTCTAGGTCAATTGAATTTCCATGTGGATTTTAGGATCAGCTTGTCAATTTCTTCAAAGAATTCTGCTTGGATTTTGATCGAGATTTCATCGTATCTATAGATCATTTGGGAAGTATTGCTATTTTAACAAAATTAAGTCTTCTGATCAAAGAACAAGGAATGTCTTTCCAATAATTTAGATCTTTTTAAATTTCTTTCAGTGATGTTT
>JAQZBX010014452.1:6351-38719 GCA_029593785.1 Cabassous unicinctus
TGTCTCTCATTGTCTCTCCTCTTTGTCTCTTTTTTGTTATGTCAACTCTCCGTACAGGCCAGCTAACCTTCATCAGGAGGCCCCAAGAAACGCACCCGGGACCTCCCATATGGTAGATGGGAGCCCAATTGCTTGAGCCACATCCGCTTCCCCCCAAAGACTCTTAATCAGCCAGGTGAATGGAGATCAGCCAGTTGAATGGAGTTGAATGGAGATCAGCCAGTTGAATGGAGGATCAAAAACCTGCCTCACATACCTAGTTGTAGGAAGAATGGATAGTTCAAGATCGACACTCTAATGCCTTTTCAGTGAAACGATCCTGCTCCTAGTAAAAATTTAGCTCAAGAGATGTCAAATCTCCCAAATCAAATTACCTCAAGGGCAAGAATAAGTAAATAGAGAAATTGTCTTGCTCCTGCACCCCATCCTGCTTCATCCTTTATAAGAACTGAAATGTTGGTTCCTCCCTCTATGACTAATTGAACACAAAGAAAATTTATCATTGCTACTTCTCCTGGAATCCTTGATATCTGTCCACTTGAGTTTTAGTTTGAACCAGGCTTTTTTACTTCACCCATGTGGCCTCTCTCTCTTTTTACCTCAACCAAATGATTAGCCACACGAACTAACCATCAAAAGATATCAAAGTTGCTGCTGGCTACAGAATCCCTCAAACTGCACAGAACTGACACTGCTTTCTCAGCTGCTCTATTAGATTCACTCTGGATTTTACTGCTAAATCATGACCTCTCCCAAATGCATATTCCCTGGCTTACCTGAATTGATTAACTCAATTCTACCTTATACGGTGCCTAGAGTTTTCCTGAGATGCTGAGCTGTAGGGTTCATCCATCATCAGTGTTACACAAGTCTGATCACAGTTTGGGAAGGTAGTGACCAGGCAACATGAAGATATGGATCTGGCGTGAGTGTGCCTAGAGAAAGGAATTCCTAAAACAAGCCAATGGCTTAATATTTTGCCCTGGGTCGGTCCTGCTAAGATCTTGCAAGATCATATGGCCTACCTCATAGTTGTTTGTTTGTTTGTTTTCTTTCTCCATAGGTCATGAGTGACACTGAATATGCTGAGTGGCTGAAGAATCATTTTTTAGCTGAAACCAGCATTGATAACAGGGAAGAATTATTACTTGAATCTGCCATGAGGTTGGAGAACAAACTAACCTTACTTGGTAGGTAGGCTAGGCTGTCCTGTCTGATTGGACAATTTTGAAAAACACTATATGTCTCTAAATAAGCTTTTCACTGGTACCTTTTTTTCGATTTGATCTAATAAACATATGTGTTTCTGCCTACCCTCTCCAGTGTGTTCTCTATCAAGCTTCTATTTCCTTCCATTCTGTTTCCACTACCATGAATTGGACTTCCTTTGTGGTCTCAAGGTGGTCATCCTTTAGAAGATCATTTAATATATTAGTATGTATCATAGAATCCAAACCAAACAAATATCTTAGTTCAAAAGAAAAAAAGCTAAAGTTTCTTGCCAGACATTGGGTAAGGTACTTAATGTGCATTGTCTTTTTTAATTCTCACAGCAGAACTTCATTTTATTTAACCTAACTTGGGGTACAGAACTGTTTAATGACTTGTTCAAAGTAGCATGCTAGTAACTGATGGAACTAAGTCTATCTGGCTCTAGGGTCCATGTTTTTTAATCTGCACCTGCAACTGGACTAATTTATTTCTCTCTCTCCTCTTACTTCCTGATTTCAAGTAAAGGATGAGCAAGGGACAATTCTTGCCTAGGGCTTGTCTCCATGTTGGGATTGGCTGAGAGCTTTAAAAAATACTGATTCTTGGTTCCCATTCCTAAGGATTCCGGTTATTTGGTGTGGTGTGTGGGCTGGCATTGGAATTTTTAAAGACTCCTCTTCTAACTCTATAGGGCAGCCAAAACTGAGAACCACTGCCTTAGAGTCTGGAGATCCAGAGTCTAATAGAATCACAAATACACCAAGAGACCAGCCTCTGAGGTCCATTCCTCTATTTGGAAAAAAAGAAAAAGTCCAATTATCTAATTCAGTGTCTAGCAAATAGAATAATTATGCCTGCTCCTAAATAATTGATCTGTGACAGTTTAAGTAGTATAGGTCCACATTTTCTCATCTGCAATTCCAAAATTAAAAACCCTCTTGTGGGTTTACTGGCAAAACTCATTTGGCAGCAAAATCAGGCCTTATTTGATGTAGACTGTTTATAGTCTCTATTATCCTACTGTGAACATTTGTAAGTTTTGCAGCAGAAGTATTAATATGTTTGGTTTCCAGGTATTACAAAATATATATACACCATCTTGCTTTTAAAATATGAAAAACTTTTGAATTCCAAAATACATCTGGCCCCAATTGTTTAGGAAAAGATAATAGTGTACTTATATTATGAAAGAGCATTGTAAATAGACATTATGTCTTCCTGGTAAGAGCATTCTTTAAAAGCCTGCCTTCACCCTTAGGAGTAGAATTATGGAATTATAAAATTGCAGAGCAAGATTACGTAAATAACTGAATCAAACCCAACCCCCTCGATTAGGAAGTTAGCCAAGAAGAGAACAAGTAAATTTGATAAATTTATTGATTCCTGAGATTTCCCGCCAAGGTTTTACTTTGTATATGATCTTGGTGTGGGCCTTGATACCTCATTAGGATCTATGGAAGAAAGTGGAGTAATTTGTATAGTTCAGAACTGGTTTGACTGGAACAGATACAGTTTAAGTTGTGCTGGCTTTGGTTTCTTACAAGCTCTGCTGCATGCTGATTCTATTGTAGGTGCTACTGGCATTGAAGACCGCCTGCAGGAGGGAGTCCCTGAATCCATAGAAGCCCTTCAAAAAGCTGGCATCAAGATCTGGATGCTGACAGGAGACAAACAGGAGACAGCTGTCAACATAGCTTATGCATGCAAGCTACTGGAGCCAGATGACAAGCTTTTTATTCTCAATACCCAAAGTAAAGTGAGTATGATGAGATTAAACCAGTCCTTTTGTTTTTGCAAAGCATATGGAGCATTTGGGATTTGATGTATGCAAAGAGAAAGAAAAAGCAAAAACCATTAGCTTCTTGGTAATTATTTATTCTATCCAGCAACCTCTGTGCTTGGGGGGGGCACCGTGCGTAGTTCTTCAAATGGCTTGGCAAAAAAACCGTAATGATTCAGGGAATCATTGCTGAGTCAAGTCATTAGAAGAAAGTTTCCTTTTTAGTTTATTTCTATTTATTTGCTTGCTCCCTCCCCCTCGCCCCCATATACTTTCTTGGATTAGCAGGCACTTGGCAAGACTTAGCTCATAATGATGAAAAACATCAAGTCCTGGAACAGGAATCTATCTCCCTTTCAAGTTCGGATGAAGTGATGATTTCTATTGAAATCAGGTGAATAAATGAATAAGTATTTTTATGGTAATTCTAAAAATAAGCTCTCAGGATAATAATGCCCTCTAGTGGTAATTCTTAACTAGTGCTTCTGAGAATATCGAAGTTTGAAGATGTGTGTATTGAGGGAGAATATCCAAAGTTTGAAAGATAAAAAAATTATACACAAACACATATATCCACACATATGTAAATATATACATATAGTCACATAATTACATAAAACATACACATGCACACATATACACATACACATACCTATATACATAGGTTAAATAAATCAGTTTTACTGATACATATTAATAAAGCATACAGTCCATCCAAAGTGTACAATCAGTGATATTCAGTGTAACCACATAGTTGTGCATTCATCACTTCAATCATTATTAAAGCATTTTCGCTATTCCAATAATAATAACAATAATAATAAAAAACAAAAAACAAACCAAAAAAACTCATCACCTCTCAATCTTTCTATGATTCCCTTACTGTACATCGCTGCTATTCTGTTCCATCTCTGTAGTTTATTTGTATTTATATTTTGTAAAAACAGTCTTTTATGTGCAATATTATCCATATTCATATTTCACATGAGGTTTCACTATGTTATACAGTACCATGTTGCAATTTTTAGCTTTCCTTCTAGTAATATGCATGTCCTTAGACTTTCCCTTTCAACTGCTCTCATACCCAAATAATAGCTCTGTTAGTTACGAACACTATGATATGCTTTCACAGTTTCTATTCATTTCCAAAGATTCACAAACAACGTTTGCCTGTTCTGCACAGATTAACCCTCAGCTTTCCATTCTCTAACATCATTCTATTTTCTTGGTGGCATGTATTCTAGTTATTAACTATATGAGTTTACACAATATATTTAGTTCATAATACTGCAGCCATACAGTATTTGTCCTTTTGTGTCTGACTTTGCTTCACTCACCATAATGTCCTCCAGGTTCATCCATTTTGTCATATGCTTCATGACTTCATTTCTTCTTACAGCTGCATAATATCCCATCATGTGTAAAATATACACATGAACATACACACACATATACACATACATATACCTATATTTATAAAGGAGAAGAAAATTTAAGAGGTTTAGACTCAGTGCATTTTTTTTTCTAGTTTTGCTTCCCACTAATGTCTAAGTTCAACAGACATTTCATTTTTCTCAAAAAATTTCTAGTTTAGTGATACCCTCCAAAGAATTGTACATATTGTTTATCTTGCCTGGAAAACTCTCTTTCCTCTTTCCTTTTCCCTCTTTCCTCAGCAGTCAAACCTAACCATGTTTCAAACCCCAGTGATATCCACTCCAACATGGCAGCAATCTCCTCTGAAATACTCGACATTTATCATCTGGACGTCTTTGGCTTTGCCATAGGCTGCCTTTTGTTTGGTTGGCCGTATTTTTATGGTCAGGTCTCAGTCTACCCAACAAGGCTGTATACTTTGAGGAAAGAGAGTTTCCTTATTCACACAGAGTGGGCTCTCCTTAGTAACTAGCAGTGGACAGTGATCCATTAGCCACAGCCTCTAGCCAGCTCCAGCACCAGCCAGGGACTGAGCACAAGAATAGGGCCAGTCATTTCAGTTACTAAAAAGGGCATGGTTAGACCAGGGTTCAACTGTTTGGCCTGCCACTGATCAGGTACATGACCTTGGGAAGTTAGTGACCCTCCTGAGCCTCCCTTTCCTTACCTATAATCTAGGAGTAGTGCCTATTTCATAGGAGTCTTGTGGGTATTAAATGAGAAAATACAAATTACTAATTTTGGTATCTGGCAAATGAGAGGGGTTTAATGAACATTTAAAAAGAAAAAGGCAGACTCAACCCTTGGTGTTTGATTTTGGCTTAAAGGTATTTTTGTGAACAGCAAAATCATTAGGACTGTGAAGCGTATTTGTAAATATGCAATTTTTATTTAAAGGCATTTAAAACTACCAAAATCAAGAAGTTTTTATTGAGTATTGTATTAGTCAGCCAAAGGGGTGCTGATGCAAAGTACCAGAAATCTGTTGGTTTTTATAAAGGGTATTTATTTGGGGTAGAAGCTTACAGTTACAAGGCCCTAGAAGAGTCTGTCTTAAGGTACCATTAGAGGTACTTTCTCACCAAATGCCTGTCGCCATGTGTTGAAGCAAGATGGTTGGCGATATCTGTGAGGGTTCAGCCTCCCTCTTTCCTCATAAGGCTCCGTGGGCCCACCTTCTTCCGTTCTCAGCTGTAGGCTGGCATAAGGCTCATCTCTCAGGGCTTCTCAGCTGCTCTCTTCTTTTCACAAGGTCAGCTGTAAACTATCAGGCGAATGTCCCATCTCTCCCTCTAGCCTAAAAACCAAGTTCTCTCCTCTGCCTTGTCTTTTTCTGTGTATCTACTTCTCTGTGTTCTTGATTGAGCATCTGTTTATATAGCTCACCAAGGGGGCTGGGACTCAACCCTGCATGCCCTGATGAGTCGAATCAAAGCCCTAACCTTGATTTAATCAAGCAAATGTAAAGCCTTTGAATTTAAATCAATCAAAGGGTATCAGGCATAGAGGAACAGACCAGTTTACAAACATAATCTCACTTTTTGGAATTCATAAATAATCTCAAACTGCCACAAATATTCACTGTGGACTGTTCTAAGTGCAAAAGATGTTATTTATTTGCTCTCAACAACCATTCCACCTGTGCAAATTTTCCAAATAACTAAACAGCACGCAATGAATGTCATTTAACTTAGCGTTATGATGATTCAAGTACATGTATGTTCAATGCCAGGCATGTAATAGGGGCTTATTCACTGATATTTCTTTTTCCTTTTTCCTACGTCCCACCCGCCTCACAGAGATGCTAAGAGTTAAAAAGGACTAGGAGATCTTGGAGACCAAGTTTTTATTTAATGAAGGAATCACTACTGCAACACTCTAATTGAGCCAACTGGCAGTTGATGGAATGCCTAAAATCCTTTCTGTAGTTCAGTGTAGTTCAAAAGAAGTTCCCAGCTTCTTTTGCTCCTTCGTTTTCAAATTTGACTACAATAAATGCAGCTGCTTACAAACCTTACAGTTTTCATTCTCATAAATGTTTTCTTTATTTGTTTTTTTTTTCCATTTTGTTTCTTTACTTTTATTCAGGAAATTTAAAGTCCATTTATGTTGCTGTGCTATACATCTAATCCATTGGGTTTAACTACCGCGTGGTGTTCCATGCTGGCCATCCCTCACATTTTTATTTTTTTAATATACTTTTTGGTTTTTTTAAAAAGAAACTTAGATTACGTAGATTTTACACAAACAATATGGGGATTCCCATATGCCTCGCTCCCTAGCCCTCCCACATTTTGAAGCAGCATCCTTCATTAGTGTGGTACATTTGTCACAATTTATGAACATGTCTTGGAGCATTGCCATTAAGCGTGAACTCTAGTTTACCTTGTGGTTTTCACTCTCTCCCGCACATTTGCAAGTTATTACATGATATCCAATGGCCTGAATCTGCCATTGAAATGTCATTCAGGATAATTCCCAAGTCCCAAAAATGCCCCCAAGTTACACCTATTTTCCCCTCTCCCTCCCCTCAGAACCTCCAGTGGCCACTGCCTTCACATCCATGATAAAAGTTCTTCCATTGCTAGTATCACAGCAAGTCTATAGGAGAACAACTGTAAGTCTACTCTAGTCCATCGTCCATTCGCCAATCCTGAGGATTCTGTGATGATGATGCCTTTCTACCTCTAATTGAGAGGGGGCTTAGGTCCCATGGGGCAGATGGATGGGACTTTCTTGCTTGCAATTGCAGACTCTGTTCCTTGAGATGGTCGTTGTGAGTCATCTTTTCCTTGTTAGTTGTCCTGGGTGAGTCCAATGAACAGTAGAGTAGATGTTACAAAGACTATTGAGATTCAGAGCCCAACTGGCACATGGACAGCCCAAAGATTTAAGTCTCTTGGACATACAACCATCAGCTCTAGTACTAACTATAGGTTCAAATAGAGGGACAGCAGAGCCATGTGTAGGGAAAATACAAATGAGTCCAACTCTGATATACTGGGGAACATAAATTCCAAAGTAAGGTCCACTGGCAGGGTGCCAAACTCCTGAGCTGTCTGCCCTGCCTGTAGTGTCTGGATGTTTCCAGAACCCTCAGGAGCCCCGATATTTGAGGTAATATTTACCTTGGCAGTCAATGAGTTCCTGCTGAGACGTGCATAAGCGTAACCTCAGAAATGACCTCCCGACTCACTTTGATTATTTATTTTAATACAATCATATCCTGGATTACTTACTGCATTATGACATATAAAACCTTTTAGGAGCCATCATTTAAACTTGTAAATTTTATTTTTATAATTTCACTTAAAATTTTCTCCTGAGATTATTAAATTTATATTCATATTATTCATTAGAATCTATAACAAGCTTTTCCATACCTGATCTCACTTGATAAGAGGTGTAGCAGATAAAATTATCTCCATTTTATAAATTAGGAGCTTGAGACACCAAAAGGTTGTGATTTGTCTCAGAGCCCACAGCTTAAAATAAACTTTAAATTTCCTGACTCCTATTTCAGGATGCTTTTCTATGTTGTATTAATTCTACAATGAAAAAACCACAATTGTAAAAACTAAACACATACAAAAATAAAAGAGAATGAAGGCACCTGTAATCATAAAGCTATGGATAATTATCTTTCATATTTTGGAGGGTATCCACCTCTGTATTCTGTGTACTTATAATCATGTGAATACTACAAAGTCTGTTTCATAATCATATTTTTTCACTTAATATGTATCTTAAACACCATCTCATGTTAATAGACAGCTTAATTTTCAATGACTAAAGGGTATTTCAATCTACAAATGTATTGAGTTTAACCAAACCCCTGTAGGTTTTTAAAAATAATTTTACTATTATATATTGAGCCTATAATTAGTGTTGTGCTTCATTTTTGTATACTTTTCTTTGGGGGCTTTTAGGGATACAGAAGCATTCATCCCTACAGTAAATGCTGCCAGATACCTCCATTTCAAAAGTGATCTCTTGTTAAGTCTACGAGGTTATTAAGTCTTTGTTGTGTCATGTCTTCATATCCGTATCTACTTCTTCCTTACTCCTTTTATTTTTGTCGTGAGCTGAGAAATGCTTGCAAAGACAGCATTTAAAATAAGAGTTAATGGGCTCTAAGTGAGGAACTCTTTCAAGAATAAACTATTTCAAGCTTAGTGTGGAGGCTTAAATTTACTCCTAATTTTTATCTCTATCCTTAGTGATCATTTGACAGAATAATTTCTGTATAAGTATATATTGTTAATCTTCTCGAGTAACTCATTCAATGAATATTTACGAAGTGCCTAATGTGGTGCTGTTTTAGGCATTATAAAGGCTTCAAATGTAAATTAAAAGTGATATCTGCCTTTAAAGAACTTCCTAACTAGTAGGAGGCAAGGTGAGTGAAGACATGTATGCAAACCAAATATTATCAGCACTGCCAAGACCATATCCTGACCAGTACATAAGTTTCACAAAGGGGAGACTATCTATGTTCATTAATATATCCCCCCATGCCTAGAATAGTTCCTTCTATAGAGGCTTTCAATAAATACTGAATGAATGATGTGTTGAGTCAAAAAGAAGATAAAAACAATAATTGCTGTTTTAAATGTCTGCTGTGTGTCACCTAGCAGACACACTAGGCACTTTGCATATATCATTTTCACCTAGTCCTCACAATAATATTCCCATTTCTCAGATGAGAAAATTGAGGCTCAAAAAGATTATGTAATTTGTATAAGGTCAAGCAGCTAGTAAATGGCAGAAAGAGACCAAAAGGCTTTTGAGGCTCTCTTTGAGAAGGCAAACTGTTCATATAAAGAAATATGAATCCTAAGTCTTAGCTTTAGAATTGAGGGTAAGATGTCTCTCATCCTTTTAGTCCATCTCCAAATACATACAGAACTGTCTGTAGAAATGCCGTGATTATTCACTATCTCAGGTTGCCTTGATGTAACAGTTGCTAAAGAATGAAAACGACAAATTTAGTTGGATGTGGCTACCATGGAAGCCCCAAGGGCTTACCTTCTTTGTCTCCTTTTAAGGATGCCTGTGAGATGCTGATGAGTACAATTTTGAACGGACTTCAGAAGAGGAATCAAGCTTCTCCAGAGCAAGCGTCATTAACTGAGAATTTATGCCAGCTTCCCACCCCCCAGGACTCAGAGCTGCGGGCTGGACTCATTATCACTGGGAAGACCCTGGAGTTTGCCCTGCAAGAGGGTCTGCAAAGGCAGTTCCTGGAGCTGACTGCTTGGTGTCAAGCTGTGGTCTGCTGCCGAGCCACGCCCCTGCAGAAAAGCGAGGTGGTGAAATTGGTACGCAACCATCTCCGAGTGATGACCCTGGCCATTGGTGAGTAGGGATGAGACTGAGCACTCACCACTCCTTTTCATGCCATACCAGAGGTAGATCCTTCTATTGACCTCTCTGTTCTTCTTTCTGAGTCTCTGTTTATCCTTCTGTCAGTCTGTCTTTTACCTCTACCCGCTTCCTTCCTACATTGCCTCCCCCCAACTTTCTTTCACTCTTTTTACTTTCTTCCTTTTTCTCTTTCCCCTTTGCCTCCAAGAACTATTTGACAACCCACTAAGAACCAGGTGGTAGGGAAGTCAAAAGTAATATAATAGTCAGGACTCTTTGGGTTACATGTTAGACCCCTACCTCACCCCAATTAAACTGGCTTAAATAGGGTAATGACCCATAGAACTGAAAACCCCAGGAACAATTTATTTATCTATTCAACCAATACTTTTTGAGTGCCATCCATGTACCAGGCATTTTTCTAGGCAATGGAAGATACAAGAGTATATAAAATTGACAAAGTACCTTTCTTATGGAGCTTTCATTCTAGTGTGTGGGGGCTGGGGGTGGGATACATACAGTAAAACAAAAAACTGCAAATATATAAGGTATCAAATAGTGATAAATCATTGAGAAAAATATAGCAAGATGAGGGAGCTGTGAAGCACTGGGGAAGGGACTGCTATTGCAAATAAGGCTTTCAGAGAAGGTCTTTTTAATTAGGTTGTATGTGAGCAGAGATTTGAAGGAAATGAGGGACCCATTAGAGAGATCTAGGGAGAGAACTTTCTTGGCAGAGAGGACAGTGAAAGTATGCCATGCTTGGTGTGTCAAAGGCCAGAGCAGATAGAGCAAGGGGAAGAGTTTTCTGCAGGTTAGTGAAGATCAGAGAAGAGGCAAATGGCCACATCATGCAGGGTCTTGAAGGCCATTATAAAATGCTGGTTCTTTTCTGAGAGAGATCCAGAACCACTGGAGGATTTTGAGCAGAGGAGGGATATGACTTGCCTTAGGCCCAAAATCATCACTTTGCCTACTGTACTGAGAGTCACTCTTAAGGAGCAAGGACATAAATAAGGAGACTAATAAAGACACTTCAAATAATCAAGACAAAAGATGATCATGGCTTGGTCCAGCTGGTAGCAGTGGAGGTGGTGAAATGTGGTTAGACAATGGACCTATTTTGAAGGAAGAGCTTTTGACATTTGCTGATGGATTTGTTATATGAGAGAAGGGGTTGTGAAAGGTGATGCAAGATTTTGTCTGAGAACAGAAAGTCCGAGCTGCCATTTACAGAGATGGAAGAGGGGAGAATCAGGAGTTGAGTTTTATACTTGTTAAGTTTGGAAAATTCATTAGATGTTTAAGCGGAGATGTCAGGTAGGCTGCTAGATAGAAAGTCTGAAATTTAGGAATGAGGAATTGCCTAGAGGTGTAAATTTGTGAGTCATAAATCTAGTGATGATATCTTAAGCCTTTATGTTAGATGAGCGTGCCGAAAAGTGAGTATAAATGGAGGAAGGAAGCAGAATGAGTTAAGCTCTGAGATACTCCAATGTTTAGAATTTGTCAAGATGAGGGCTCAGCCATCTCTGCCAATCTGTTTTCCCCAGGATTGCTTCTTGTCTCAGATTCTCCCTTCATGGTTGTGATATAGCTACTGAAAATTCTCATTTTTATGTCCTACCATGTTAGCAACCCCAGTGGAAAAATAGTGCCTCTTTTCAGATTGTTGCAGTGAAGTATAAGGATTAGAGTTAATTTTTTTTTTAATTTTTAAATGAACATATAAACAAAAGAATTGTTCATGTTCCTGGATCCAGATGTTTTTAATGATAAAGCCCTTAGACTCTTTAATTATAAGGATTAAATTGAGTCATGTGTTCATACTTGTTCCAATCACTAAGACCCAAACAGAAGATGCTCATTTCCCAGGTCTGCATCAATTACTAACCATAAATCTGTGGGTTTGGGTTTGCCCTAGCAAACCACATGGATTCAGAGTCCCCAAGTAAGATCACGGTACTCTTACCAGAAAACAGGTGAATGGTGGGTGGGCAGTTGGAAACAATCAATGCCCATTACCAGCAGGAATATAGTATCTCCTCTTAAGAAGCTTTCAAGTTGGGAGAGACCGATAAATCCATAATACCAAGTGGTAAGTTGTGATAGAGACATACACAGTATGGTGCTGGAGCCTAAGGAAGGGACATCTGGTGTATTCTTAAGGGAGTATGGGACGGTTTCCCAGAGAAAGTAAAATCTATGCTGAAAGCAAGAGCAATTGAAGTTCAGCAAGATGGATGGCAGGTGATACAAGTATTATTAGAAAACCCACATATGCAGTAGCTAGAAAGAGCAGGAAATAGTTGGAGAACTGAAAGTGTAGTGGGTGTCATGGAAAAAGGGGAGATCAGTCCAGGTAGGTGCTCTGTCACGAAGGACTTGAAGGCAGTATTAAGGAGTTTGGACTTTGATGGCAGTGGGATGTCACATTCCATTTCTGCTTACTTGCTTCCAGGTAACTTGGAGAAATGAGATAAATTTTGAAGGATTTGTTTGATTGCTTAAGTGACCACTCTTAATTTGCAAAATTTACATGTTCTTCTACCCACATTTTGTCTATCACCTTTTCTTCTGCCTCCTAAAGGTGACGGTGCCAATGATGTTAGCATGATACAAGTGGCAGACATTGGAATAGGGATCTCGGGTCAAGAAGGCATGCAGGTGAGTGGATGTTGTGCACCCAAGTACCATGATCTTGACCTGTCCATCCAAAGGCAGCTTAGTAAAAGCTCTGTGGTAGAGTGAAGCTGTTTGTGGGTAGCCCAGGATTGGGAGAGAAGACATGTATCCATCATTCATTGATTATTTACTGGGTGAGTATTATGTGCCTGGTATTTTTCTGGCTAATTTGAGCTGTTTGGTCACTTGCTCAGTTTAAAAAATAGAGCTAATCTAGAGTATAGGAATATATTTTTTAACCCTGTACTTTAATTTTCTGGCTGCTAAAGCAAATACCATACAATGGGTTGGCTTAAATAACAGGAATTTATTGGCTAGGTGAAGTACAAAATTGAGGTGTCAAGAAGGTGATTCTTTCTGCCCGAAGACTGTGGTATTCTGGGGCTGGCTGCTGGTGACGCCTGGTCTTTGACTTTTCTATCACACAGTAACACACATAGCAATGTCTTCTCCTTTCTCCTCCGGGTTTTGTTGGCTTCTGGCTTCTCCCCACGGCTTTCTCTCTCTCTCTCTCTCTCTCTCTGTCTGAATTTCATTGTGCTCATAAAGGACTCCAGTACTATAGATCAAAGCCCAGCCTGATTCACCTTAACTGAAATAACATCTTCAAGAGATCCAACTTACACTGGGTCCACACCCACCAGAATATGGACCAAGACCAAGAACATGTCCAAACTGGGTTGCACAATTCAATCACACCACACCCTGAAATAGCTATGTAATTTCTGACACTGAAGAAGGCTACTAAGGATTTGAATAAAGGATCTAATATTCTTAAAGAGAGAGAAAATAAGTATGAATAGAGAGTGGGAGTGACCTTATTTATTCTGGCATGTGTACGTGTGCTGGGTAGTATTTTATACACAAAGTTCAGATAAAAGCTTGTCATCCAAAAGACTTCTTTTCATGTATGGAACAAATGCTTTCAGGGGAAGGTGGGATGTGGGGCTTAAGGTTTCCTGAGGATTGTAAATTATGACATCTCTATGCCAGATGAGAGATTCAAATGCCTCTTTGTCTGACACCTAATGCAAAGGCATATAAAGCCATGACTATGATACTTCTTAATATTCTCCTCACTGAGAGGAAGCTGAATGTTCAGTGTAATGCAGAAAATAGCTCTTGCTAAGTGAACTGCTTCCCAGGGAAAGTCCAGGTGCTGAAAGTATGTCATGAGTAGTATCCAAGGGAGGAGAAGTCTTGTTTCATGCAATCATATTGGAGAGCTGAGTAAGAAACCCTTAGCAGCCCATTAGGGCTCTGCATTCATGGTGTTTCTTGGTCTGTGTGTAAGATGTAAACAATAGTTTTGACTAACCTGAGTCTGGTGATGCTCAGGTTGCTCGTGTGTGTTTGTGTTGTAACATGTTTGGTCACTCTGGATGCATTCTCTCCCCTTTGTCTCTGCAGGCTGTGATGGCCAGTGACTTTGCCATTTCTCAGTTCAGACATCTCAGCAAGCTCCTTCTTGTCCATGGGCACTGGTGTTACACACGACTTTCCAACATGATTCTCTATTTTTTCTACAAGAATGTGGTATGTGACTCCAGAAAATTTGCCCCTTCCCCCTTCCCACCTTTCAATCCTGATTGCATAGGGGATGAAGAGAAAGTGTCTTATGCTACTCTTACCTTGCTTATTGATGTTTTGGGAGCAGACAGGAACACTCCTGCTGTCTTACCAAAAATAATCTGGAATATGCTATGTTTCAGCTTCTGACAGCCAATTGCTAGACTTGTCCATCTGCTGGCATTTTCTACTGCCTGTACATTTAAGTTCAATTAAGTCCTGTCTGGTTCATTTAAAATCCATTTTTTGACCTTCTGTGAAAGGGTTGTGAGAATTGTGAAATGTTTAATACTATTTGACAATACAGAATGGAAAAGCTTGCTTCTGTTTTACAGTAGATACCAAGAAATATTTGCTGTCCCCAAATGATGACCCCTGTGATATAATTAAGATACAGATACACATGTAAGCCCAGGCTAGCTGGTTGGCTCATAGCTGGCTAGCCCTCACAGGTGCAAGAATTCTCTAGCAAGCCTATGAAATGTAATTGTGCTGGGAGATATTTGATGTTAAAGGAATTTTATTTTGATTATTTAATTCCTAAAGGTCCAAAATTTAACTAGAAGTCCAGGCTCTGACTAGTGCAGCTTTTGGCATACCATTTAAGTTTCATTTTCCTCTTTTATTGTATCATGTTGACCTTAGATTGTTTCATATAAATTCCTTCCAGGTAGGGTGATTATGTAAATATGTGACAATTTTCTAGACCATATTTATTTTTAGTCTTTAAAGTCTATGTACAGAATGTTAGTTATAAATAGAAATTTGCATCACTGTATTGAAATACAGTCTTTAGGGGGGAAAAAAGTAACTTAAATGGGTCCTTTAGAATAATCCTAGATGTGTAATTTAGGTCTGTGTGTTTATGTATATCTGTCAGCAGGAGCATTTTTCCTGCAATTAACTCTTCAGGAAGCTCTCAGTACTTTACTAATTTGTATTAGCACATTTACTCAAAGTTTAATAAAACCAAGGTATTTTTAAAAATATTTGAAATTCATAGTCTCTTCCTAAGTGTGGGATTCTGGAGAAAGGTGTGGCTTATAATTTAGAATTCCAGTACTTAGTAGTCAATGATTTTTGAAAGATCTCTTTGCCTACTTTTTTTAATACCTTTGCATTTTCCTACCTTCTCCCTTATCATGCCACAACCCCCACCCCCACAGATTAAACCCAAGGGTTAAGACACACTAATATTAGAAATGCTCCATGCTCTTGGAGAGAGAGGGAGTGTTGCTTGGTAGAGAGTCCATCACCAGGAAATAAGGACTTCTGTGGATTTACTGCTCTGTAACCCTTGGATGGCCATTCATACTGATTTCCTCCAGACTTAATTTCTATCTCTTATTTACCTAGCCAAACAATGAATATTGTAAAGACCAGTACCAGGAGCTATTAGAGTTGCTTATCTTTCTAAGACAATGGTTCTTGGGAACTTTTGAGATCCCGATGATGATGATGGATTCATTCCCCACTATAGTGTCCCAAAACCACATGTACCCCCACAATGATACATTTTCAGAAGCTGGGTATGATGCATGTCCATGGACCCTAGACTAAAGAAATTCTGTTCTAAGGATTGGGGTCCTAAGGTGTTCTAACATATCTGTGATACCTATGGTAACAATACCTTAACACTTGTGAACTCTGTATAGGTCACAAGCACTTTCTAGCTTGATCTTGATACTAAACCCTGAGGTGTTACAATTCTCATTTTACTGATGAGAATACCAAAATTCAAAGAGGTGTAGAAAATGACCTAAAATTACACAAGAAGTATCCCCAGACCTTGAAGCAAAATCCTAAATCTAAGTCCAGTGTCCTTTCCTATGGCCTGCCTTGCTTGAGAGCACAAAGCTTTTCCTATGGTGGACTCAGTTTGTCTGAGACAAAATACTGGAAGAAACCAGTTAGGATGTTTTGCCTGGCCCCTAGGTTGACTAGCCATCCTGGTTTGCCTGGAACTGTCCTGGTTTTATCACTGAGAATCCCCCATCCTGGAAAACCCCTCAGTCCCAGGGAAACTGGTACAGTTGGTTACCCACTGGTACCATCTACTTTACCACTAGAATGTAATTATGAAACCAAAAAGCCAGAGAATGAATATATATTTGGTGCCTGCCATTCCCAAGCTCTAAGCTAGGTGATTTACATCTAGAGCTAAAAATGCCTCAATTTGAATACTGGCCCTGCCACTTACTAGCTGGGCAACTTTGAACAAGTTCTTTATCCTCTCTGTGCTTCAGTTTCCTCACCTGTAAAATGGGAACAATAATAACTCCATGGTGTTATGAAGATTGAATGAATTATTATTTATAAAATATTTCGAACAGTGCTAGCACCACATAGTGATGTACATGTGTATGTTTTAATTTAATAAAACATTTACAAAAAAAAAAAACAACAACAAACAAACAGCTACAAGGTAAGTTGTGGTCTCCTATTTTGTATCCGAGGAAACTGACTTTTGAAGAGGCTGAGAACACACAGCTTAAAGTGATAGAGCATGGAATGTATGGCCAGACAATGTATGGCCAGGGCACACATTGCTTTTTCTAAGATCTGAATGTTCCTCTTTGTATCCCTAGGCCTATGTGAACCTTCTTTTCTGGTACCAGTTCTTTTGTGGGTTTTCAGGAACATCCATGACTGACTATTGGGTTTTGATCTTCTTCAACCTCCTTTTCACATCCGCCCCTCCTGTCATTTATGGTGTTTTGGAGAAAGATGTATCTGCAGAGACCCTTATGCTGCTGCCTGAACTTTACAAGAATGGTCAGAAATCAGAGGTAGGTGCTAGAACAAATTCTTAGACCAATGATGTCCATTCTCAAAGCCAGTGCATTTTCCATTCAGCCCAGCCCAGATATTGCCAGACAGTAAGTAAGAAATATTTAAAACTGCTTGAAATGTTTGTTTGTTTTAAAAGATCTCTATTAACGCTTCAGATATTAAGCTACTGGCCCCTGAGATAAACACAGATAAAACTAAGAAATGGCTTAGATACTTATAAGAAGAAATCCAGTCTGTGAGACCTTGCAACTAATAATATCTGGAATTTACTAAACCCCATTGTGCCATCTATTGTGATAACTACTAAGCTTGCCCTATCTCATTCATCTTCACAAAACTGCTCTGAGACAGAACCTAGTATTATTCCCATTCTAAGATGAGGAATCTGAGCCTCAAAAGAAGTTAAGTGATTTTTCCATAATCTCACAGCTAAAAATTGGTAGAGCCCCAGGATATGAACCTATCTCCATGTGGTTCCATAGGCAAAATTAAACTTTTCAGGTTCTACTGTCATTTTCTTTCTTTCTTTTTTTTTTTTTTTTAAGATACTGGGGGGCCAGGGAATGAGCCCAGGACTTCATGTGTGGGAAGCCTGCGCTCAACTACTGAGCTACACCGGCTCCCCTGAGTTGGTTTATTCATTTGTTTGTTTTTGTTTTGTTTTTAGGGGTTACCAGGGATTGAAACCTGGACCTCGTACATGGGAAACAGGCGCTCAACCACTTGAGCCACATCCACTTCCCTCTACTGTCTTTCTTCAGGGCTCCCTTCCCCTGAAGCCATGCCCCACGTCTGCTTAATGGTCTTTTGGTTCTATCATTCTACTCTGGCTTATTGTTCATATTTGTTCCCCTATTTCCTTCCTTCTATCACTGCTCTCATTGTCTCCTACCTAAAGTAGTATAGTAGCTAATTACCTGGACTGTCTCAAATTCTTTTTTCTCTGATTTATCTCTCACAAAATTAGTAATAACCAACACTAAGACAGCATTTGCAAATATTTTTTTAATGCCTACTATATGCCAGGCACTACTCTAAGTGCTTAACATAGTTTTCAAAACAACCCTACGAGGTAGGTGCTCTCTTTATTCCCACTTAGTGGTTAAGGAAAGTCAGGCACAGGGAGTTACCATAAGCAGTCTGCCAATGTCACAGAGCTAGTGAGTGGGGCAGTCAACCCAGGCAATGGACTCCATGCTGTCTATCATTATGTTACTTGGCAGAAAGTCCTTTGAAGCTATCTTTAGGTCTTGGAATCCCCACTTTGGTGTTTAATGGCCAGAAGTCCAAAGTGCTATCGTAAGTACATTATCAGGATAGCAGGGACTGAGATGGACAGGGAGACTCTGAGCATTTATAAGTGAGCAAAGCTGAGTGGGTCAGTCTAGCCAGCTGTTCTTGTCTTGAGAAAAGGATGCTGTTAGGTCTTTTGCAGCTGCCAGTGACAGAAAACCCAACTCAAATTGGTTTAATGAAAAAAGGGAATTTATCCGCTCACATAGCTGTAAGATGCAGGAGTAATGGTGACAGAACACTGTTATTCTTAAAGCAGCTGTATATTTCTTGGCTATGACTCATTGGCCTATGGGAGTTCCATGCCTTTCCCTGAGTTTATCACTGTGCTTGGAAAGATCATTTTCTCATTGACCAAGCCTGGGACATGCATCTGACCCTGAGTACAGAGACTGAGTCGTCTTTACCTGAACCACATGGACAGAATGAGGAAGAAGGTTTCACTGTAGAAAGGCTGGACAGACAAATATCAGACCCACCATAAGAAATCTGGGTTGAACTTCACTCACTGTCCTGAAGACACTGACCCAGATCAGCACATGTTGTAAAAAATGGGTTATATTTACCCTAGTTCACATTCTGGTTCTTTGAAGTATTATTTAACTTTTCTGCACCTCAGTTTCCTTTCTTTATGGAGATGATGTGAAGATTAAATGAGATAATATATATACAATTTCTAGCCATATTAAACTCTCAGTATTGTTATTTTTACCCTCCAGAATTAACCAGGAATTTAGAGGAAATCCCTGTATCATGCATTTATCTTAGTCCAACTCTGACCTGAGCTGCCTTTCTAGATTGGGGAGGAATTTAATGTCTTTACACTGAAACAGAGAAGTCATACATTTAGCTTACAGGGAATAAGAAATTCTCATAATCCCTTTATATCAACCAATTTATTCAGATCAAGGAAGAACTTAAAGTTCAAGGGCCAGAATCCAGGAATGTGAGGTTGATATCAATAAGGATTGTCTCCCCGCACAGGATTAAATTAAATTTCAAGTCCTTTGGGGAAGAGACAAATAGAACCCTTCAATCAAAGCTTTTATAGCTAGTGTTTTAGAAGTCCATTTGTACAGACTGATTATGGTAATTGGTCCTTACCCTCAGAAGAATTGAGGTCATTGTTTCCTGTTGTTGAACCCTTTGCACACATTGTTCCATTGAACTGGCCAGTTTTATAATGCATGATAATAACAATCAGGTTCCAGCATGTGGCCATTGATAAAAAGATAATTGATTTCATTAACTTCACCTTCCAGAAGTTGCTCTTTCTTTGAACTTGGCCTCCAGACAAATTCCATTTTATGTTTGGGCCATTTCCTGTTTTTAGTGTCTTGAAATGTACTCTCCTGTGTTTATAGACTCTCTCTCCTTTAAAGGTCTGGAAGGCTGCAGTCACAGGCTTCCCTTCCAAGATGCAGTTGTCTATTACCCATCTCTCATCACCTTCCCAGTTCTTTTCTGTCTCTGACTTCATGTCCAGGCTTCCCCTTTCAGTTTTCAGATCCCGTTAATTAATCCCTTAAGTCTACCTTAAAAATGTAAAGTGGGGTAGAAATGCTAAAAAAAAATATGCATAATGAAGAATCATATTAACTCTTTGCTTTCTCCAGTCTAATACATCTATATTCAAAAGAATATATCGTTCACTTTATCCTTGACCCTTTACTCTTCTCTTCCCTAAGCCCAGCTTCTTATGTGACCATGGGGAAAATTGTACTTTTACCTTATTGCTATAAATTTTTTAAAGCAATCTCTATTTCTCCAGAAGCATAAAATTACATTTTAACCTGCCCCTAAATCGTTCTCTTGTCTAGTGGCACTTTGGTTGCCTCTTTGCTGTACATTCTTTTGCACCATTTGATTATGTTTCCTGCTAGATTTTTATGGACATTTGGATAAAGAAAGGCAGACAGAATGTCCCATTATTTCCAAAGAGGAAATAGTAAAAGAAAAGAAACAGGGAAATAGAGATTGAAGATAATAAATTGTCATTGCTTTGATTTTCCAGAAAATAAGGAGATAAATAAAATGATAAATGTAAAAATTCTAAGGGTAGTCTTTTAAAGAATGGAAGAATGTATATGGAGAGTTTATTTATAAAGCAGTGATTTTTAAGGAAGTTCCAGACTCATTTTGTATTTGGAAGCAAAGACTACTAAAAAGGACATGTTAAGAAAAGACAAGACTAGCTCAGGGATGTGGTATCTGTACTGCCATTTTTGACTATGCAGATATCACTAATAATCACTGCACTCTTTCTTGCTGGGTCGGAATGCAACCTCAGAATCCTTCATGCACATTTGTCCTAGCAGACATTACCATTCAGTCAGAGTTGGCTCTTGTTTTGAAACCTGTTTTCAACCACTTGATTAGTGTTTCTATTTGATTCATCTCTTTCTTTCTACAAGCTTCTGATAAAAAGCACTTTAGCACCTTAAAAGTTATATAAGAATAGTTTTTTTTAATTAATTCAACAAGTATTTATTGAGTATCTACAAGGTACCAGGCACTGGTTTAATCACATGCATAAAAAGAGACAAATCTGACTTTATGAAGCTTGCCTTCTGATGAGAAGTCCAGAAAATCATTAAGTAAACAAATAAGATTATTTCTGACGGTGATGAGAGACCTCTAAGAGTGCCTCGGTAGTAAGTAATTGGGAAGGCACACCTTTTCTACTGGTGGGGAGTACCTCCATGAGGACGTGAAATTTGAACTTGGATATGAGTTCCTGGCAGAGAGAATAACACAGGTGAAACCCTGAGGAAAGAGAAGATTTGGCAAGTTTGAGGAATTTAACAAGAGCCCGTGTGCCTGGAACATATGGGAGGATCAGAATAGTAGGAGGTGGCCCTGGAGGCCTATGCAGCGGGCAGACCGTGCAGGGCCTTAGCATGGGAAGGAATTTAACTGTATTGGAAATGCGATACGATTTCATTGGAGGGATTTAACAGGGTCAATTTGACTAAATAGGGGCTGTAATATGAACTGATTTACATTTTTCAAAAACCATCTGGCTGCTGTGGGAAGATTGTATTTGGGATGGAAGAAACAAAGAAGCCAGTTAGATGGCTATTCAGTCATTTGTAGAGCTGATGGTGGCTTGGCAGCAGAGAAGATGGGGAGAAATAGATAGATTGGGGACGTTTTGCAAACTACTTTATGATTAATAGGACATAGAACGTTAGTAATTCTAACACAATTTCAGGTTGATTTAAAATGGATCCACTGATAAAGACAAGAGGAGTTGAAGAAGAGTTCCTTCAGGAATTTTTTGACCATTTTTACCTGTGAACCCATCTCATTCACCTACCACCCTCCCATTCTTCCCACCATTATTTACAAATTCCACTGCTTTATGAGTGAAAGAATGAAGGCTAGAATAGAGCTTTCCCTCAGAGAAGCAAAGACAAGTATTTGCTGGTATTGCTCCCTGCCTTTGCTTTGCCCCTTGTTAATCTTGCTCTGATATGTGTTTCATTTCCAGGCGTACTTACCCCTCACCTTCTGGATCACCTTGTTGGATGCCTTTTATCAAAGTCTGGTCTGCTTCTTTGTGCCTTACTATGTGAGTCCTTGTTCACTGAGTGTATTTTTTACTAATGAATCAGTGATTATTTGTACTCAGCCACCAGTATCACCATTTAGAAAGATAGATTACTCATATCATCAGCTTGATTGTTGGCTGATTAAATTATTTTTAAAACCCCAAAATATCTTACCTAGTAGATTATATTTGGAAAGACATGCCCATTTGGTTCCTCTTGGGTCTCTCCTAGCCCTGTACTGCTTGATCATTTTTGCCAGTGACTCGAATAAGTTTGAAGGTCTGGTCATAAAATTAGATGAGTCAAAAATCATAAAGGCAAAACAAGAATATGAAAGCTATATGTAGTGAATGCTGGGCTGATTCTATGAAGGTGATGCTAAGAGTATTAAATTTAAGGTCTTTCATATAAGAAAAAAAAAATCCTGAATTCTGAATTATAGGTAAAGAATGGAAGAAATGTAACAAGAAAAAGAAAGTATTAAAATGAATAAAGGAATCATGAATATATTCAATGAATGTTTGAAAACGAACATGCTAGGTTGACATGAACCGTAAAGCTGCATGGTGTGGCTGCCCATCCACACCGTCTTTCCTCAGAAGAAAACACTTTGGATGATCATGGATGGTGTTGACAGTACAGTATTAAGAATGAAAAAGATGGTACTTTCTAAATTAACAATTTCCATTCTTAATTCAAATAAAATCAGTTGATTTAACCAAACTACAATAATATGGGTATTCTGCATTTCAGGAGGAATATAGACAAGAAAATTAGAAGAGTGTTCAGAAGAGAATGACTAGGATGGTAAAATATCAGAAAATTTTGTCATTTGAAAAATAGTTAAAGGACTTGAAGACACATACTTAGGAGAGGAAGGGATACTTACTGAGAAAAGGAAGAGCATCAGGGGAGCCATAATAGTTGCTTCACAGGTTTGAAGTTCTGTTAAGTGGAACTGATTTGATGTTTCTGTACACTTTAAAGAGAGAGAGCTATGAGCAAACGGTTCCCGTAGTGTGCACAACCTTCTGAGACCACCAATTGTTGTCATCTCTTTGTAGACCTACCAGGGCTCAGACATTGACATCTTTACATTTGGAAACCCTCTGAACACAGCTGCTCTGTTCATCATTCTCCTCCATCTGGTAATTGAAAGCAAGAGTTTGGTGAGTGGTTTTCCTCCCTCTGAAGTGGCCTGTGACTCTTTATGCTTGGGGAAATGTCTACTATTAGCAGTGACCCGGCTAAGCCCTACATGCCTGGAAGACAAACGGTAATGAGAAGAGTAATGACTCGGTGGAAGAAGGGTGATTCACGGTTGTTCTTGTTGATCGTTGAGTGCCATTATGCTGAGGTTGACATGAGGCCAGGGAAGTCAGAAAACACTGGCCTGGTCCTCTTGGTGGTAATGGTGGATAATGGTTCACAGAGGTATGAGTCAGGCTGGAAAAACGATCATCTCTCTAGGGCCAGCATTCTTTATGATCAAGCTGATGCCTTTCAACTGAAATAAAAAGAGATGCTCTGCCATAATCCTGGTATGTTGCTGACTTTAGTAAGTAATGATTCTTTGCATTTCTCATAATTTAAAAAAAGTATCTTTCTCTCTTCAGAATTTCTATCATTCATTTAAATGAGTGTTTTTAAATTTAGTTACTGACTTACTGATACAGTTAAGTCTGTTCACTAAAATGATTGCAAGTACCTCACCTCAGCAAAGCTAATGGCTAGGACTCAGATGGAGAGTTTTACTGTCAGCCTTCCGTTGCGGACATAGAACTCCTCACCCATCTCTGGAGAATAAACTACTTCCATTGTGGTTCCTTATGCCGCTCACTTCTTTCCACTGTCACTGCCTCTGCCATGCTCCAAGCCAGCATCAGCTCTTCTGGCCTATCCCTGCAGCCTTCTACTTAGTCTCCCCATCTCTACACTTGACACTGGCCCTTTCTCCACATACCAACCAGTCATATTTTTTAAGAACATTTCATCATATCTTATCATTCTCTCTTGTGTAAAACCCTGCAATGAATTGAAGTAAAATCTAAAAGCCATAATGTGGCTGATAAGGCCTCATGCAGTGGCATCCCTGCTTCTCTCTCCAACCTCATTTCTGCTTATTAATGGGCAGAATAAGTTCTGCTTTCAGGTCCTCAAATATACTAAGCTCTTTACCTTGTCAGGGCCTAAATATCTACTGTGCCTTCTGGAGGGGATATTCTTAGACCCCCCTTGCATGTCTGTTCTTTACTCAGCTCAAATGTTGCTTTCAGACTCTTTAGGTCTCAGCTCAGATGTTACTGTATCAAAGAGCCCTTCCCTAACCACCTCTTCTCTCATACCATCCTTTTGTTTTCATTCATCACTCTAATAATAATTTATAGTTATACATTTAACGATGTGATTCTTTGATTCATTTTTATCTTGTGCATTGGACTATAATCTCAGTGAGGGCAGGGTTCATGCCTATTTTTTGTTCACCACTGTATATTTATCAGTGAATGAATAAGATTAGCAAACAGTAGATGCTCAAAAAATATTTGAATGGCTAACTGAATGATCAAATGACTAACCTGGTCTTTGGGATATATTTATCATCCTGAAAATAGATGCATTTCAAACAGGAAATAGCTGAAAAAAATGTAGACTCTATAATAAATTCTAAAGTAGGGAACAATATTTTTTTAGCATCTCTTACATTGCTTTAAACCTGCTATAATCATACCATACAATCCCAAAGTGTAGTAAAAGTTTAATATATATGAATATCATTTGGGTTGCAAAAGGGAATTCTAAGTGAAATATTTGGAACTGATTTTTAAATCTATTTAATTTTTAGGAATTGTGTAGGTGCTTTTGATTACTGCCAAAGGAATTATCATAGCTTCTGACATTTATTAATGTCTCAGTCTGGGTTCATTGGTTATGAGCAACAATAATCTAATCGAACTAAACTGAGCAAACAGGAAGTTCATTAAAAATATATTGAAAGAAAAACTGAATAATCAGATTGAGAGAGAGAGAGAGAGAGATCAGAGTAGCTCTGGAGATTCAGGGATCAGAAACTAACAAAAAGCTTTGTCAAGATGGTATCCTAGGCTGAATTGGCTCCAGTCATTTTCTTTCTGCTCTTGCCTCATTGTGCTCCAGGTTTTGTCCCTGGTCATAGGCTTTGGCTAGGGGAGGATTATTTGGCAAGGACTGTACACAGTGCTGGGTGCCATCACCAAGAAGGGGAGTGAAAGTGAGGTGCTAAGAGCTGCAGTGATTGCTACATAAAGGATGCATCATTAAAGGATTACGTCTTGGGGAGTGGGTGTGGCTCAGTGGCTGAATTCCTCCTTCCCATGTACAAGGTCCCCTGGGTCCAATCCCGGCTACCTCCTAGAAAGGAAAAAAAAGATTATGTCTTGTGCCCCTGGGAGGCAAGGCTAGAGCTCATGACCCCTTCCCAAAAAGATTCAGCTCTTTGGAGAATTTAAATCTATTTACCTTCACGCTCTTGCTTGCCACTCTCATTGCCACCTCCCACCTTCCTGCTGGCTTTTACCCAGTGTTCCTTTTCTTTAATTTCCTTGCATCAATTCATTAAATAGCTGAACTCCATAAAGTCACTATGTTACTTGCCAAAAGCACATATATCTTAAGGGGGGAAAAAATGGAACAATAGGGCTTAGAAAGAAGGAAGGATATTTAAGGAAGGAAGTGGGGAAGGGAGGGAGAAAGAGAGAGAAGAGAGGGAGAAATCGTTGTTTTTAAAAGCCTGATGACCTTAATCAAGGATTTAGCCCAAAGCTTTTGAGCAGTTTGTACATTTTACAAAATTGTATAGTCTTTGTGACTCCCTTGAAGATATCTACCATGAGAAGAGACTGCAAGATTATGAAGAAAAGAGAGAATATTGGATCTTATTTGAAAATTTCTTTGAAAATAATAGCCCCCAAAAATCTAAGAAGTTAATAATAAAGTCAGTGTTTCCCCAAAATGAGAACACCGCTAATGGAATGCACTGTGATATTAACTGGTCTGGACACTACACTAAGTAACACTGAATATTGCATAATGAAAAAGTGATTTCTTTCCATATTTCTGATCATGTCAAAGAGGAAGTCTGTTTGGTGCTATTATGTTTTACTGCAATAACTCATGCTAATTTTCCTTTATAACAAAGGCAGTAAGACTCCAGTCTCAGGTGGCAGGTGATGCTGATATTACATTGAAGGGTGCGATATGGTTTTCTTTTTAAATAAAGCTATTTAAATAGTGGGCCACTTTGAAGAAAATTATTAAGAAAAATATTAAAAATATTACAGTGACACTATCTCACTTGCCAAAAGCACATATATTGTAAGAGAAAAAATCGTGCAATAGCATTTAGAGGGAAGAAAGTCAAAGTGTATATGTCAAGAACATTCATGTGGTGTTGTATCAGTTAGCATAGCCTAGCTTATGGTGTGGTTAAGAAAATATTTACCAGCATGACACAACAAAGATTTATTTCCTGCTCATCTAAAGTTGCTGAGGGCCTAGATAGCTCTAGAGCAACTGTCCTCTAAGAGTCAACTCAGTGTCCCAGGCTGGTCTTGTAGCTGTAACATCTGGAATTGAACTTTTTGATCAGCATGGAAGGAGGGGAGACTGCATGGGAAACTGCACACACATCAGTTAATGTTTCAACTTGGCTAGATTATGGTGTTCAGTTGTTTGGTCAAGCAAGCACTGGCCTGATTGTTGCCGTGAGAGTATTTTGTAGATTTAGATCATCAGTTGGTTGATTGCATCTATGGCTGATTTCGTTTACAACCAATAAAGGAGAATGCCTTCAGCAATGAGAGAAGTCTCATCCAATCAATTGAAGTCTTTAAAGGGAGAACTGATAATATCAGCAGTCAGAAAGAATTTTTTTCTCTATTTCAGCTAGCCAGCTTCTCTTGGGGAATTAATTGAAACCTTACTCAGAGTTCCCAACTTGCAGCCTGTCCTATGGAATTCTGACTTGCTAATCCCCAGTCACATGAGCCAATTCCTAGAATAAATCTCATAATAAATAAATCTCATAATAAATCTCATAATATTTACATATATATATTATACATTCTGTTTCTCTGGAGAACCCTGACTAATACACCTTTAACTCACATTCCATTGGTCAAAGCAAGACATGTGGTCACATTTATTTTTATTGTTATTTTAAAGAAACTTTAGATTACATAAATGTTACATAAAAAATATAAGCAAATCCCATATGCCCCCCTCCCTCCCCCTCCCACGCTTTCCCACATTAACAACATCCTTCATTAGTGTGGTACTTTTGTTACAATTGCTGAATACATATTGAAGCATTGCCACTAACCATGGATTATAGTTTACATTATAGTTTACACTCTGTCCCACGCAATTTTGTAAGTTATTACAAAATATATAATGGCCTGTATCCGTCTTTGCAATGTCATGCAGGACAATTCCAATGTCCCAAAAATGAGCAGGTAAACTCTGGGAATTTGCAAGTTTGTGGTTAAAACTACAACATTGGGAATAGTCTTTTTGGCAAATATGGCAGGAGAGGATTACTGGTGTAGGGTGTTGAATGTGGGGTGTTGCATACAGGACAGGGTGCACCTGGGGCATGCTTCTATGGAATATGAAGTGTTCATCTTGTCATAATGTGTTATCTCAGTGGGTGGGACCCACACAATAAACAAGAAAATGTTAAACTCCCATCCTGGGGAGTTGTGCTATGTTCTCCAATAGAGGAGCAAGAGTCTCTCGAGAACATAGGCAGTGCCTATAAAAGAAAACAGACCAATATGTCAAGCCCTCAATATTATTGCAAGTAACTATGAATCTTATTCTTCAGAAAGTAAAACTTAGTGGTTACCATTGGTCCCAAGGAAAGGGGGAGGGAAGAATAGAATAGATGGAACATTTAATTTCAAGAGAATGAGGAAGTGTGACCCTCCCAACTGCTAAGAAGGGGAGGAGAATGAGAATATTGAAGAGCAACAATAACAACGCTCACCTATATGAATGGCTGAAGTTTGAGGATTGCCAGATTAAAGGATTTTCTTAATGAAGAAAGAGACCAATGAATGATTATATGAAAAGAACTGAGAAAATATGGACACCTCATGGTACATGGACAATACAGAATAATTAGTTGACTGAGTTACCTTTTGGCAGTTGGTTTCATTTTCCAGAATTCAATTGTATTATGGGCCATACATGAAAGATGCTCTTGCCTTATCTCTTCAGCACTTTGTGTTTTGTTTGCAAAGCTTTGATTAAACCACTCACCCAGTGTTTAGCCATATCTCTTAATGGAGCAGATTTTGCCAGGCAGGGAACTCTATCAGTGAAAGAGTGCTCATCTTACCTGCTCTTCTTGTCTTACAGACTTGGATCCACATGCTGGTCATTGTTGGTAGCATCTTGTCTTATTTTTTCTTTGCCTTGACTTTTGGAGCCATGTGTGTAACTTGCAACCCACCATCCAACCCCTATTGGATTATGCAGGAGCACATGCTGGATCCAATGTTCTACTTAGTTTGCATTCTCACAACCTGTATTGCTCTTCTGCCCAGGTATGACATTTGTTTTATCATCAAGAGAGTAAATAGAATCATAGACTTGAAATTCTTCAAGCAACTACTAAGAACAGATGGCAGGCTGTCCTATTTTAGTAATAGACAAGTCAGCTTGTATACTAGTTAAAATATTGGTTTTTGCTATTTTAACAGAGAACAAAAGTGCCTTAAGCAAACTAGAAGGTTTACTTCTCTCTCAAATAAAAATCTAATCTAATTGCCAGTTCACAGGGCTAGGGCAGCTTTGCTTCACAAGATTACCCAAGGACCTAGATCCCTTCCTCTACCTTTTTGCTCTGCTTTCTCCCAAGAGTGTTGCCCAGGTCTGCTTGTCCATCAGTGTGCCCATTCCTGCTCACAAAAAGGGGAAAGGAAGGAGGTGGAGGACAAGCAACTTTCACTTTTTTATTTAAATGGAATTTAAATAAAACCCAGAATTTAGTGGCTGAAATCTTAGGAGTTTCTAAAAGGAAGATGGGGAGAATGGATACTGAGGGACAAGTAGCAGTCTCTACTGCAATCTATAAACACTAAAAGCTATACAGTGTTCTTCCCGTATCTGACTTCAGTTATCCTTCCAATTTCAGTTTGATCTGAATTTTTAATATTGTATAGGGGAGGAGATGGCCAAGAAGTATGGGTGGGCATTTAACTATAAATTCTTTAAATTCTAGTAGAGCATTTCTTTTTAGTTTTATAAAGTCTGTTTTAGTGAAAACACTATAGCAAATAGTTATTCTACCTTTTTAGATATAACATGAGTCAAATTGGTGATTTCATATTAAAGTTTGTCTCACAGGCTAAATCTGGCCTGCTGTCTGTTTTTGTAAATAAAAGTTTTGGAACATAGCCATGCCCACTCATCTACATATTGCTTGTGACTGCTTTCCAACAGAGTTTGAAACATCAGAGCTGAGTAGTTAGACAGTCTGGCTCACAGTGCCTAAAATTTTACCATCTGGCCCTTTTCAGAAAATATTTACCAACCCCGATCTATAATACCATGACAAGGCAAAATGGGCACAAGCCCTTTGTTTTATGAACCACCTTCTAGAAATAAGGAAGAAAAATGCATGTAAGTCATTTTATGGTGGTTGGAGTTGTACATCGAACAATATCACTGTTAAACTGAGATGCTTCTTTAGTGCTCACTGCGTTTACCTGCTCTCAGATTAAAAACTGAAAAGATGAACTCGTAGAATTTCTGAAGAAAGCATAACTTTAAGGGTATAGCCTTTTTAAAAAAACTTCTTTAAAAGCATTAACAGTACAAGTCTACCTAATATAGTTGCGGTAAGCTAAAAAGGGTCCCCCAAAAGATATCCACGTCCTAATCCCTAGGATTTTGCACATGTGATTAAATTAAGGCTCTAGAGATGGAGAGATTATTTGGATTATTCCTGGTAGAAGACCCAGGTGTACCATCACACACATCCTAATAAGAGGGAGGCAGAGGGAGATTTGGCACAGCCTGATGACAAGGCAGTGTGATCATGGAGGCAGAAATTGCAGAAATAGAGCCCCAAGCCAAGGAATGCTGGCAGCCACCAGAAACTGGAAGAGGCAAGGAATGCATTCTCCCCTAGAGCTTCTGGAGGGAGCGCAGCCCTGCCAACTCCTTGATTTTGGCTCAGTGAAACTGATTCTGGCCTCCAGAACTGTGAGAGAATAAATTTCTGTTGTTTTAAGCCAGCAAGTCTGTGATAATTTGTTAGAGCAACTATAGGAAACAAATATTATAATAATGGTACTTCTCAAATTGAATATTGAATATGCATGACGATCACCTGGGGGTCTTGATGAAATGCAGATTCTGATTCAGTATTTGTGAGTGGGGCCTGAAATTCTGCGTTTCTAACAGAATTTGCTCCTGCTGCTGATCTGGAGTCCACGCTTTGGGTAGCGAGGTAGCCCAGACAGGTGGGAAGGTAGAAAGGTATAGAATGTCACAGATGGGGATATATCAGTCCTCAGTAATTCAATGCTGGACTCGGTTTATTCTGTATTTTTTTGAAATAAACTCTTGAGCCCCTGATTTAGACTCTGGCTTTCATCCTAAATAGGCCTGACTGCTGATAACTTAGTATCATTTTCCTCAAGGCTTTGATTCCCTGCTTTAGCTTCAAACACTTGAGGTGATGACTAATTTCAACAAAAGCCAGCTTACCTCTACCTTCTGGCTCTCTGCTTTCTGCCCTGGTTAGCCATTAAAAATACCAATTAAGCCATAAAATACGTTCATAAACTTAGGCTCTGCTACCAAAGTTAAGACATCTGAGAACAATTAGGGCAGCATTGTCACAGAGTGGACTTGATAACATGGCCTTCAGAGTCAGCCCAGTGTTCGACCCCGGCTTCAGCTCTCAGTAGCTGTGGGATCTCAGACCCCTATTTACTCATCTAGAAAACAATCATAGAAACAACATGTAGTTGGCTGAGTGATGGTCCCCATAGGCATCAGGTCCTTTTCCCTGGAACCTGTAAAACATTACCTTATATGGAAAAGGGATCCTTGCAGATGTGATTAAAGATCTTGAGATGGGGAGATTAGCCTGGATTATCTAGGTAGGTCTTAGGGCAGTCACAAGTGTCACTATAAGAGAAAGGCAGGAGATTTGAGAGAGAAGGAAGAGGAGAAAGCATGTGACCACGCTGCAGAGATTGGAGTGATGCAGCTACCAGCTCTCGGGAATGCTGGCAGCCACCAGAAGCTGGCAAAGGCAAGGAGCAGACTTTCCCCTACAGCTTCTGGAGGGAACTCAACCCTGCTGACACCTTGCTTTCAGCCCAGTGACACTGATTTCAGATTTCTGACTTCCAGAACTGTGAAAGAATAAATTTTTGTTTTAAGCCACCAAGTTTGTGGTAATTTGTCACAGCCACCATAGGAAACGAATACAAATTGCTAGCATTTTTTGAACACTTATTATATGCCAACACTCTATCTGCTTTACATGTATTATCTCATTTACTACACCAAGCCTGTAATGTAGCAACTATTGATATCCCCACTTTATAGAATTTATTTATTTATATTTCTTTAACAAACACTTACTGTGTTCTAAATAGTTTACAAATATTAATTTATTTAATATTATCATCTCCTTTTTATGGTTCTTTCCCCCTCCTTCTTTACCTCGAGGAGGCAAGTGGCCACCAGACTGTTTTACTTTTTCTAGTTGGTGAGTATTTTTTGTGTGCCACGTGATGTATTTGGGGTAAATGTAATTCTGTGATGCTCTTTGTATCCTAGGTTTATATATCGAGTTCTTCAGGGATCCCTGTTTCCTCCTCTGATTCTGAGGGCTAAGCACCTTGACAGACTGACTCCAGAGGAGAGGATTGAAGCTCTCAAGAAGTGGAGTGTGGCAGGAAAGATGGGTCAAGTGACATCTAAGTTTGCTGGCCACTCAACTACTACGTCAGGGAGAAGGCCCATGTCTGGTCCTTCCAATGTCTTTGCAGTGATGTCAGCAACTTCTTGTGCTGCTGAGCAAGGAAACTTATCTGTATGTGAAACTGATTTAGACTCAGACATGCCCAAGGCCTCAGGAACGGTTGGACCCACAAAGGGTTAAGAAAGCAGAATACCCTTCTAGGAGTTGCAAGTATTCCTGTAGGTTTAGAAGAGGAACTTTGCCAAGCGAAAATGGCTTGCATTCTTCTTACAGAATATGAGCATCTTAATGGGCTTGAAAAAGCCAGCATGGTGACTTGTATTGTATATTTGTATTTTTAAAAGGGGGATAGAGTTTGATAGAGTCAATTGTTTTTATAGAACTTTTTGGGTTTTGTAAAAGCCTTTCAATTTTCTTAGAAATACAAACTTTTTTTTAAAGGAGGTCTCATTTGAGATATATTTATTCTACTGAGAGGTTATCTCAGATTCTTGGGAGACACTTTATAGGAGCAAACTCCAAATTAAAAGTTTTTTAAAGAATTTAAGAAAATTGCAGCTTTTAGGTTGATTGGTTAGACTCAGAGAAGATTGCCACAGGGAGAAGTGTTGTAAATGGTTAATTTCCAGGTCAATTCCCAAGATCCTTTTAAACAATGTACCTGAAATAGGGTAATAATCGCACTATTTAAAA
>JAQZBX010014453.1:0-38616 GCA_029593785.1 Cabassous unicinctus
GGCGGTGAGAGCAGGAGCAGGAGGGGGATCGCTGAAGGGGGGTGCAGTTGTGTAATCATAGGGAGAGGAGGGGAGGCTGGTGTACAGTAGGTTTCGCTCCTGAGGTGGGAAAGGAGGGGGAGGGCCGTCATTAAAAGGGTTCCAACCTCTAGGCGGGGAAGAAGGAGGAAGTTCCACATTTTGGGGGTTCCGCTTTTCGGAGAAGCTGGCTCCCATTTTGAAAAGGCAAAGGGAAGCGCAGCAGAGTAAGAGAAAGGGAAGGAGCACGAGGCGGTCCCTGAGGCAGAGGAGGTCCGCAAGGCCTAACAAGAGCACGGGAAAGAAGAATCCAGGGGACATATATCCGGCGGCAGCTGACCAGCCGGAGCCTTACCTCTCTGATGATTGGGGCTGGTGGCCCTCGTGCCCCACGTTGGGCGCCAGCTGTGGGTTGAGGGGCCGCTGCCGGAGTGGCGGTGGCGGGTAGCCTCTGCTGATGGCAGGGGCACCGGGCTGGTGGCCCGGTTGGCGTGCAGGGGGAGAGGCGGCAGGGGGGCACAGTGAAGAGGCTGCGGAGACGAGGCTGATGGCACAGGTTTGATTTATTGAGGAAGTTGAGTACAATATATAGGGTAGGAAGTTGGCATGGTGAAAGCTGGTTGGTTTAGGCTGCTAAAGGTGGTGATTGGTTGTGGTAGGTAGTTGCTGGGCAGGGGGTGTTCAGGAGGGGCCCGGGGACGAGAGCTGGGGGGTGTGGCATGGATGGTCTGCTCTCTGGTATGTCCATAAATGGCAAAAACAGGCTAGCAGTGAGACTGACGTTGAGGGGGTTTGGGGGCGAGGGGGTTGGGGAAGGGAAGAGGCGCTGTTCTCTAGATACTTCCTCAAAGAGGGGCCGTGGCCATTTTTAGATGGCAACCCACAGCTCATGAAGAAGGTTGTACATTAAACACACACAGCTAACATCATATTCAATGGTGAAATACTAAAAGCATTCCCTCTAAGATCAGAAACAAGGCAAGGATGCCCACTATCACCACTCTTATTTCACATTGTGGAAGAACTCCTTGCTCGAGCACTGAGACAATAAAGAGTTATAAAATGTATCCAAATTGAAAAGGAGAAAGTCAAAATTTCACTAGTTGCAAATGACATGATCTTATACATAAAAAGCCCTGAGAAATCTTCAACAAAGATTCTAGAACTTATAAATGAGTTCAGTAAAACAACAGGTTAAGATAAATGCACAAAAATCAGTAGAATTTCTATACATCAATAATGAGTAATCTGAGGAGGAATTCAATAAAAAACCCAAGTACAATAGAAATTAAAAGAATCAAATAAATAGGAATAAATTTAGCAAAATATGTAAATGACATATGAAGAAAAATTCACAACAATGTTAAAGGAAATCAAAGAATACAAATAAATGGAAAAATATTCTCTATTTTTGGATGGGAAGACTAAACATTATTAAGATGTCTATCCTCCCCAAACTGATCTACAGATTTAATGCAATCCCCCCCCAAAATCATCACTTTTTTCCTGGATTGGAAAAATATTAAATTTATTTGGAAGGTCAAGAGGCACCAAATAGCCAAAAACCTGTTGAAAAAGAAAAATGAAATTAAAGGAATCACACTACATGACTTTAAATCATACTGCAAAGCTACATTGGTCAAAACTGCATGGTATTGGAACAATGATAGTCATACTGACCAAGGTAACTGAATTGAGAGTTTCGATATAGATACTCACAGATACAGTCAACTGATATTCAACAAGACCACCAATCCCACTCAACTGGGAGAGAATAGCTTCTTCAACAAATGGTGTTTAGAGAACTGGTGATCAATATCCAAAAGAATGAGAGAGGAGTCTTTGATCCCATGTGGCAGATGGATGGGACCCTCTGGCTTGCAGTTGTAGACTCTCGGTTCCTTGGGATGATCGCTGTCCATCATCATCACCTTGTTATCTGTCCTGGGTGAGACCAATGAACTGGAGAGTAGGTATTGCAACTCTTTTGAATTTCAAGATCCAGCTGGCATATGGACAGCAAAGAGATTAAGATTAAAGTCTCTTGGCCATACACCTACCAAATCCAGTACCAAATATAGGTTCAAATAAAAGGGGCAGAAGAGGTGTGTGTAGAGAAGTCACATCTGAGTCCAACCGTGTCACACTCAAGAACATCTGAGTGCAAATCTGTCATAGGATCAAAGCCTTCTCTCAATTAGAGGTGAAGTGGGCAATAACATCCCAGAATCCTCAGAATTGGGGAAAGAACTATGGACTAAAGTAGATGCATGTGTATTTTACTATAGACTTATTGTGATTCTAGCAATGGAAGAAACTCTATCATTCATGTGGAGGCAGTGGCCACTAGAGTTTTAAGGGCAGGGAGAGGGAAATACAGGTGAAATATGGGGGATTTGGGGGGCTTTGGAATTTTCCTGAATGACATTACAATGACAGATATGGGCCATTACATATCTTGTCATAAACTACAAAATTGTGTGGGAGAGTGTGTAAACTACAAGGTAAACTATAATACATGCTTAGTGGCAATGCTCTAAATTGTTTTCATCAATTGTAACAGAAGTACCACACTAATACACTAATGAAAGATATTGTTGATGTGGGAAAATGTGGGAGGTATAAGAAGCAAGGCATACGGGAATCCCCTATATATTATGTAACATTTATGTAATCTAAGTACCTTTTCTTAAAAATAAAAATAAAAAAATAAATCTAAAAAAAGAGAGTGTGGTGGGAATGTAGGATAGCCCTGCCATTGTGGAGGAGTTTGGCAGTTCCTCAAAAAACCAACTATAGATCTGCCATGTCATCCAGCATTTCCACTGTTGGGTATACACCCAGAAGAATTGAAGGCAAGGATAAGAACAGATATATGCACACCAATGTTCATAAGCAGCATTATTCACTATTCCCAAGTGTTGGAATCAACCCAAATGCCCTTCAACAGATGAATGGATAAACAAAATGTCATACATACCTACATACAATGGAGTATTATGCAGATGTAATAAGGAATACAGTACTAACATATTGAGGACCTTATGATGAGTGAAGCAAGCCAGACATTAAAGGACAAATATTACATGA
This sequence comes from Cabassous unicinctus, assembly GCA_029593785.1. Lineage (NCBI taxonomy): Eukaryota > Metazoa > Chordata > Mammalia > Cingulata > Chlamyphoridae > Cabassous > Cabassous unicinctus. Next base: position 3,109 of record JAQZBX010014453.1, read on the forward strand.
CCTCTCTGATATGAATTAAGCAAATCAAGCAGACTCACAGATCTAGTCTGGAAGATAGGTTTACAGAAATAGAAAGTGAGAAGAATGCTGTGAACCAGTGTTCATATGTTTTAAATGTATGATAAGGTGGAAGTGAGTAGTTGTGCAGTGAATGGATATGACAGAGGTGTAGTCATAATATTGGATTGGACGCTGCAAGATTTACAGGGGTTAAGGTGGGGAGGGAGGTTTTGAGAATCCATGGAACTGTGGGGAGGGTTTGGGGAGGGAGTAGGTGAACACTGGGGACTGGTGGGAACATGGTTGAAACTACAATGTTGAGAAAGCTTTTTTGGCAATATGACAAGGAACGGTTACTGGTTTAGGGTTTTGGATGGTGGCATTCAGGACAGGATGCAAATGGAGCAATCTTCTAGAGAATGTGTGAGGGATCACTTTGTCATAGTGTGTTGTATGAGTGGGTGGAGACTCTCATCATGAGGGGGAAGGAGTTGGACTCCCATCCTGGGGAGGCCCTATATGTTCTAAAACAGGTGGATGTCTCTCAAGAGCATGGGTGATTCCTAATAAGGGAAGACAGACCAGGATGTTAAGCTCTCAATGTTGTTTCAAGAAACTGTGATTCTTGTCCTTCAAAGAGTGAGGCCTGGTGGCCACCATGGGCCATGAGGGGAAGGGAAGGGAGGAATAGAATAGGTGGAAGAGGGAGTAATTATGGGGTAATGGAAGTGATCTGCATGATGGATAAAGGGCCATGCTTCTTTTATCAAAAATTTATAAATTTTGTGGCCTAAAACAAGCAATAATGTAAACCGTTGACCATGGTTAGTAGAAATGTTTCAATATTTGTATATCAGTTGTAACAAAGGTACCATTCATATATTAAAAAGTCATTAATATAGGAAGGGGGAAAACAGGAGGATGTTGGGTCTATGGGAGTCTCCTATAGTCTGTATGTGACTTTACTGTGACCTAAAACTTCTTTGAAGACAAAATAAAGAAAAGTAAGACACTGCTGAAGAAATGGAAGAAATTGTGACAGGACAACAGCTATTACAGTGATGAAAGACAAAAAAAATTTTAAAATATTTTCATTATTTTTTAATATCCCAATTTTGTTATTTTTTCTTTTATTTTTTTTAATTATTAATTTTTCTAAATTATTATTTATTTTATTTCTTATGCTTAAATCTTTCATTATTAATTCATTTTTCTATTAATTGTGTTTGGTGTTATTCTTGGCTTAATTTTTGAAGAAGATTTAGATCAAGGAAGGGTTACAACTACAGCAGGGGAGATCATTGGTTTAGGATATCAGTGATGGGGGATACATGAGGGAATGTTTACTTGGGCATACATATAAAGTATATAAATGTGTTCAAATATTCATGGGGAATTGCCACAGTGGGTGGAGATTCACACAATAACCAAAAGAATATTGAATTCCCATTCTGAGGAGTTCTGCCCCATTCTCTAATGGAATAGCAACAATATGCCAAGTACAAGGGCAATGATTAGTGAAGAAAGATGATCCAGTGATGATCCCTTGATATTGATGAATATGCTTATTAGCCTTTGCTCCTGAAATTGCAACTGAGCCTAGTGTCATAGGGTGCCTAAAAGTTATCTTCTGAGAGCCTCCCTGTTGCTTAAATGTGGCCTCTCTCTAAGCCAATCTCAGCAAACAAATTCATTACCTTCTCCACAGCATGGAACATGACTCCCGGGGATGTCCCCTGGCACTAAGGGATTACTACCAAGCACTGGCTGATGATGCAAGTGGAAAAAGACCTTGAATAAAAGGAGGAAAAGGTAAAGAAAAATGAGTTAATATGGCTTCAAAGTGGAGGTCATCAGAGAAGCAAAGCTCATGCACATCTCAGCAGGATCTCATAGACTGTCAAAGTAGATACTATCACAAATAGTGGGACTGCTGATGGTTCTGGAAACCTCCAGGTCCTATGGTCATGGCAGATACCTCTGGAGTTTGGTGCCTTGCCAATGGGCCCTACTTTGGAGTTTGTGTCCTGAGTGTGACAGAGTTTATTTGAATCTATAGTTGGTGCTGGAGTTGGTAGGTATAAGTCCAAAAGACTTAAATCTCTGGGCTGTCCATGTGCTATCTGGGCCCTGAGTCTCAGCAGAGTTGCAGCACCTACTCTTCTGTTCATTGGACTCACCCAAGACAACTAACAAGGAGGTGAGGATGGACAACCACCACACTAAGGAACTGAGAAAGTCTACATCTGCAAGCAAGAGAGTCCCATCCATCATCCATATGGGATCAAAAACCCCTCTTAATTGGAGGGGAAGTGTGCATCAACATCCCAGTATCCTAAGGATTGGGGAATAAAATATGGACTAGAGTGGACTGACTGGTATTCTACTATAGACTTAGTGGGATTCTAGCAATGGAGAAATAACAACACTGATGTGGAGACAGTGGCCACTGGGGTGATGAAGTCAGGGAAAGGGAAAAAGAGGTGTAATATGGGAGCATTTTTGGGACTAGGAATTGTCCTGAATAACATTGCAATGACAAATACAGGCCATTATATATCTTTCCATATCCTACAGAATTTAGTGGGAAAGAGAGTAAACTACAATGTAAAGTATAATCCATGCTTAGTGGCAATACTCCAAAATGTGTTCATTAATAGCAGTGAATATACCACACTAATGAGAGAAATTGTTAATGTGGGTAAAAGTGGGATGTGTGGGCATATCGGAATCCCTTCTATTTTCATGTAACATATTATGTAATCTAAGTATCTTTTAATAATAAATAAAAATGTATTTAAAAATTAAAAAAATAAATGAAATTAGTGAGTCATGCCCCCAAGTACTTGAGAAGATAAAGGTAGAAAAATAACTTATCTAGGTGTAGATAGGTCCTAGCTTGACCTCAGAAGGGGGGGCTGACTGCCATAGTAAGAAAGGAAGGGAGCCATCCATTAACATGTGTTGATGTGAAAGAAAGAAAATATAAGCAAATACATTGTGTTATGCACATGGAATGATTATGGAACAGCAAGGAGCTCAAACTTGTCAGTGGGGGAAAGTGCCACAGATGAGTGAAAAGGTGTCAGTGGAGAATAGAAATGAGTAAAAAGAAGGGCATTGTGATGTTAAAAAGAAAGAAAATTGGAGCTGAAATTGCGCCACATTTATGATATATTCTAAAAAGAATAAACCAGGGTTGAAAATTCCAGAGAGATTGGTTTATGCTTTATGGGTTATGGCTCATATTTTGATTATCTGCTCCCTTTAATACTTAGCACCTTGCACATATAATACTCTCAAATTTGCTGACTGAACACAATCATAAATTACTATGAGCTTACTCCAGAAAATGTCTGAGAGAGCTTAAAGCGGGTGTTGGCTCTCAAGGAAAGTATATCCAATGATGGCTAACCCAGTTGAGATAAGGAATGCACAACAGTTTGAGTGTAAATTACTACTAGAAAGGCTTAATTAAAAACACACACACTCCTTTTTAGCATATTTGAGAGATGTTATTTTCAAGTACTACTTACATATGTGAAGCAAGCAAAGAGCTAATATGTTTAAACTCAGATAGAAGTTAATGTTCATATTTAATAAATTGTCTTTTTCTAAAAAAAAAGAAAATAAGAAAGGAAAATAAATGTATCTTAGAAAGGATGTGAAGAAATTGGAACTCTAGAGCATTGTTGGTGAGAATGTAAAATATTGCATCACTGTAGAAAGCAGTCACACCGCAGATCCTCAAAAGAATTAGTGAATTACCATGCATTGCAGCCATCCCACTTCTAGGTATATTCCCACAAATAAGGAAAACAGGGTCTAAAACAGATAATTATACACCAATATTTACAGCAACATTACTCAAAATAGCAAAAATTTGGAAACACCTGAGTGTACATCAACAAATGAATGGAAAAATGAAATGTGGTACATAAACAGAATGGCATATTATTTAACCATAAAAAAGAAGTTCTGAGACATCCTGAACCATGGAAGAACCTTAAAAACAGTATGCTCAATGAAATAAACAAGGCATAAAAGGGCAATTATTGTATGATGTTACTCATTAGAAATGTCTAGGAATAGCAACTCCAGACAGAAAGTAGATAAGAGGTTATCAGAGGATGGGAGGAGAAGAAAGGAGTAATATATGTTTGGTGCATATGGATTGTGGGTAAATAAAATTAATAAAAATTTTGGATTAGAGATAGTGTTAGGGTTAAGGTCAGTGTTAGCACTTGGGTTAGGCTATGGATTATAGTTAGGATTAGGGATTGTGTTAGATTTGGAGTCTTATGTTTATAGTTAAGCTTAAGGTGTCATTAGAGTTAGATTTAAAGATAGGTTTAGGGTTTATTGTAGACATTTGGTTATGGGAATGATGTGTTGGAATTAAGCTCAGTTTAGGGTTAGTGTTAGCTTTGCTTATGGTTAGGATAATGATAAGGCTTTTAGTTAGTGTTACATTTTGGCTAAAGCTTATATTTTTGTTAGGGTTAGGGTTTGATTTGAGATTCTGCTTAAAGTTAGGCTTAGGTTTGAGTTAGTTTTAGGTTTAGGGCTAGGTCTAGAATTAGGAAGTGGGTTAGGGATATACTTTGGTTTAGGGATAATATTATGGTTAGATTAAGGTTTTGGATTAGGTGGGGTTATGTTAGGATAAGAGTTAAGTTTATGTGTGGTATTAGTGTTGGTATTAATGATTTGGTTTAAGGTTAGAATTATACTCACAATTACAGTCAAGGTTTGGGTGAAATTTAGCCTGAAATGATGTTTAGGTATATGGGTAATGTTAATTTCACAGTTTGGTATAACATTTGGTTTTGTTTTAAACATTCTTAAACATTATTATGTTTTAAATATATTTTTTAAATTTACAAACTTTCTCATTGAAGTTTATCATTCATACATGAATATCTGTAAACAATAAGTGTATAGTAAAAGTTGTGAACTTACAAAACAAATATGAATATCACCATACAGGGCTCCCATACAACATCTCACCACTATAATCTTGCATTGTGAACAATTGTTAAAAACTACAAAAGAGCATCATCAAAACATTGCTACTAACTATAGCAAATATCTACATTTGGTGTATTTTCCCACCAAACCACCTGGTTATTGATACCCTGTATTAGTGTTATATACTAGTTATCATTCATGAGAGAATGATTTCATATTTGTTTGGTTACCACAGACTATCTTCCACCACAGGATTCATTGTGTTATACAGTCCCATGCTTTGTACAATCCATTTGAAGTGTACACTCAGTGGCTCTTATGCTCCTCACAGAGTTTTGCTCTATCACCTCAGTAAATTTTAGAACATTTTCATTACTCCAAAAGGAAAATTCTCATACCCCTTTATACCCCTCTAATGTTGTCCCTTAGAATTGATAAAATATCTTCTTTGCCATTGCTACAAAAATTATATTACTGTTTACTATAATCCATACTTTTCATTAGCTGTAATTTTCCCAGGTTTCACCACATTCTTAGCACTTTGTAAAAGAACATTCTTATATTTATGTTGTTAACTACAATCTTCATTACCACCAAAACTACTGTTATACAGTCCCTACATTTATTCTCTAGCTTCCTCTCAATTGAGATATTACATCCACAGACTACCTTTTTTATCCACAATCAAATTTATAAATCTGCAGTGCTATTTATACTCATTATAATGTATTACCATCAACTTTATTCACTTCCACACATTTACAATAAACTTTATTAAAACTTCTGCATACATTAAGCATCAGCTCCCATTCTTAACTCACATTCTATTTCCTTGTAACCTATACTCTAGAGTTTAGCTCCATTGTATTACTCATCATTTTACTTCATATTATTGAGACAATAAAATATTTGGTCTTTTGCATCTGGCTTATTTCACTCAACCTAATGTCCTCAAAGTTCATCCATGTTTTCATCTGTATCCTGATTTCATTTCTTCTTTTACATGAATAGTATTCCATTGTATGCATATACCACATTTTCTTTATACAGTTGTCAGTTGATGGACACTTAGGTGTTTCCATATTTTAACAATTGTGTATAATGCTACTATGAACTTTGGTATTCAAGTGTCAGTTCTTGCCCTTCCTTTCAGTTCTTCTTAATATATTCCTAATAACAGGATTGCTGGATCACATATAAGTTGTATATTTAGTTTCTTGAGCAAGTGTCAAACTGTCTTCAATAAAGGCTGCACCATTTTACATTCCCATCAACAGTGAAAGAGTGTTCCTAATTGTCTACATCATCTCCAGCACTTGTAGTTTTCTGTTTTTTAAATAACGGTCATTCTAAAAGGTGTGAAATGATATCTCAGTGTAGTTTTGATCTACATTTCCCTTAAAGCTAATGATGTTGAGAAATTTTTGGTGTGTTTTTTCGCCATTTGTATTTGCTCTTTGGAGAAAGGTTTATTCAAACCTTTTGCCCTTTTAAAAATTGTGTTGCTTGTCATTTCATTGGGTTGTATTATCACTTTATATAACATGGATATCAAACCCTTATCAGATATGTGGTTTCCAAATATTTTCTGCCTTTTGCTAAGCTGCCTTTTCATCTTCTTGACAAATTCCTCTGATGCACAAAAGTGTTTAAGTTTGAGGAGGTCCCATTTATCCATTTTTTTCTTTAGTTGCTCATGCTTTGGATGTAAGGTTTAAGAAACCACCATCTACTGCAAGAGCTTGAAGCTGTTCTCTTAAATTTTCTTCTGGGAGTTTTATGGTTGTATCTTTTATATTTAGGTCTTTGGCCATATTGAGTTAATTTTGTATAAGGTATGAGATAGGGGATGTATTAGTCAGCCAAAGGGGTGCTGATGCAAAATACCAGAAATTGGTAGGTTTTTATAAAGGGTATTTATTTGGCATAGAAGTCCACAGTTACCAGGCCATAGAGGATAAGTTTCTTCCCTCACCAAAGTCCAATTCCACATGTTGGAGCAATGCAGCTGCCAATGTTTGCCAGGGTTCAGGCTTCTTGGGTTCCTCTCTTCCTAGGGCTGCATTTCTCTCCAGGCTTAGCTCCTCTGTCTCCCCCACAAGGTCAGCTGTAGACTATGAGGCTCTCTATGCTTTGCCTCTCTCCACAAGGTCAAATGTGAACCATCAGGTGAAAATCTTGTCCCTTTTCCTGGAGCCTTTTCTCCTTCCTCATAACCACAGCCATCTGTGTGCTTACTCCACTGGTCTCCAGCATTAACACTCAGCATCAAAGCTCCAACATCAAAACTACTACATCTCTGTCTTTGCCATGTCTTTTATATTTGCTTCCCCACCCACTAACTGGTGGGGCTCAATGCACTACTGACATGGCACAGTCAACACCATAATCATAACTTAATTATGCCCAGATTAACAGAACATTTTACAAGCATAATCCAATATATATTTTTGGAATTCATAACTATATCAAACTGCCAAACTGCTACAGAGGACATCCTTCTCTTTTTTTGGATATGGTATCCAGTTTTCCTAGCACCATTTGTTGAATAGACTGTTATGATTCTTCTGGTATCTTTCTTGCAGACTCAGGCTTGGAGCCTTTTTGTCCAACCCCTTGGACTTTGCCAAAAATAATGCATCCCTTTACTAGAAAAGAAAGAATAGAACCATGAAGTGAAACATTGTGGGACTCCTGACAGGTACCAGGGCTCAATGGGCACAGGTCTCTATTAGCTGTGGAAAATACAAACTCCTACAGGACCTGGTGGTAAGGAGGAGGAGGTGATAAATGCCTGTAGTGATCATTATTTCTTTGTGTACAATTCATTTAATTTAAATTTAATTGCCATTAAAATGTTTATTGTCATTTTCAGAAAGTAAAGCATTTCTGCCATGGTCAAAAATGATAAAAGTTGTTGAAGAGGATATTAGTCAGTCTCTTCAGTTGAAGCTGGTAGGAAGACATCCTGAATTGCTTTATCCAAATAAGGAGTTCAGTTTGAGATATTGGGGATCTACAGAAGTGAAGTACTGCAAGAGTTAGGCTGCCCTGAGACATTGCATCCGAATCAGGGAAATATCATGCCCAGAAAGGATTCTGTCTGTGCCCCATCAGTGAATCAAAAAAGGCCTCTGTTTGTCTGTGGGAAGTTTGCATCTTCTCAGGTTTCTTCCCTTGTGTATTCATGACTGTTAGCATCTCTAGTCTACTTTCTTAAAATAAGGTTTAAAAAGAGAAGCTTTTGCAGTGTGTGTGTGGCTGGTTCAAGGGACAGTATTTTGTAACATACTCATCATGTTCTCACTTTTTAAAAAATGCTATGATCAGTTCAAAGAAACGATGACAAGTTTCTTAGAAAAGCATTTGCCAAAAGAAGCCAATAAACATTCCTGAATTTTGTGTTAATAATGTACTCCACAACTTTTTTGAAAGTATTTATTAGCACTAATTGTTTTCCTATCAATTCTTTGGGATTTTCTATATATAGGGTTTTGTCATATGTGCATAGAGATAGCTTTACTTCTTCCTTTCAAATTTAGTTGCCTTTTATTCTTTTTCTTTTTTAATTTCTCTGCTAGAACTTCTTGTTCAATGTTGAACAGTAATGGTGAAAGCAGACATTCTTGTCATGTACTCAAAATTAGAGAGGAAACTTTCAGTCTTTCAGCATTGACATCAATTAACATTGATTGATTTTCTTATGCTGAACCGCCAATGTATTTCTGGGGGAAATCCTCATTACTCATAGTGAATAATCCTATTAATATACTGTTGAATTCAGTATGCCAGTATGTTGTTGATTTTTTGCATTTATTGTTCATAATTGACCTTAAATTTTCTTTTCCTTTATTATCTTAACCTGACTTTCATAACAGGGTAAATCTAGCCTCATAGAATAAGCTAGAGATTGCTTTCTTCTGTTCATATTTTTTGAAGAATTTGAGAAGAGTTGCTAATTCTCCTTTGAATGTTTTGTAGATTCACCATTGAAGCCATCTGGTATTGGGCATTTCTTTTTTACTATATTGAGTCAATCTCTTTACTTCTTAAGGATCTGTTGAGATTTTTTATTTTTCTTGAGTCACTTTGAGGTATTTGTGTGTTTCTAGAAATATAATTAATTCACCTATATTATCCAATTAGTTAGCATAAAATTGTACATAATATTATTTTATAATCCTCTTTATTTCTGTAAGAACAACAGGCAATTTGAATTTTGATTTTAGTTTTATGCATCAGAGATTAAGACCAAACTTATTTTCCAGCCTATCAGTCCTGACCAAGTTACAATGGTTTCTAAATACTCATATTCTTATATTCTTCTCAATGTAGTTTTAAAATACTCTCATTATATAGACTGGTAGGTTTCTTCAATGAGTTTCTTAATCTATTAATTTCTTTCATTTATTCACTCATTTGACATAAGAATCTATCATAGATGAGGCATTTGGGATATTTTGGAGATATATTGATTAGCAATCAGTAATGGTCATGACAAAGTTTTTTTTTTATCTAGGTCAAGCTGCCAAACTTACTCTTCACATTCCACTACCTGCTCCCTCCATTCTCCTGATTATCTTGAAACCAACATTTCAGCTGCAGGAATACTGAGAAAAACAACTGTGCCTGAAGGGGAGAAAAGGGAAAAAGAGAACTTCAGATTATAGCTATTCTTAATATCAAATTTGCCGTGAACTCTCCTTTCTCCCCCTCTCACTTCTGCTATCCAGGAGATTGAGAGGTTCCTAAATGCATAGTTCCTTATATTCTTCCTCAATCCTTGTCCTTAAAGCCTCCAGTTGGCTTAATTACCACAAAGGAAAAGACTCCAAATGAAGTGGTGCTAATCACAATTTCAGAAAATCACTCACCCCTCTCTGTGGAAAAGAATCATCCTAAGTGCAACCTCAATAAATCTCTCATCCATCCCAGTGATCTTACTATCTTCCATAGCTTTTTTTCCAAACTTTTAGTAGTTTGCTGTCTCTGTTTCAATTAAGTTGAGTTCTACTGTCTCTCCCCTGCAGTAGCAGCCCCATGAAAAAAGTCATCCTTGGCTATTCAATACTGTCTGGTGCAGTTTTTGTCTTTGACAGTCCCGAATTATTTGATTAATCAATCACATCAAAAAATATTTCACATTGTGATAAGATTTATGAAGAATATTAAAACATAGTATAAAAAGAGTAGAGGCAACTAAGGATATTAATTTAGGATTGGAGGATAGGGAATGCCTTTCTGGCATAGTGAGTGGTGGTAGAAGTGGTTCAAAGAAATCTAGATATTTGTTCCATCTTTTGGTGAATAAAATAGGAGTTTATTCATGAATGTGTGGATGGAGAGAGATGGAATGTAATATAAATCTTTCCCTCAGACACCATTGGAATGTTTTCTCTCATAGTGTTTTACCAAAACACCTCTATTATTGTATGTATGAAATTACATATATAGGTGTTGGATGCTTAGAAGCAGATACATCCTTACCTGACAGTGAATCATAGGAATATTTCTACTTTTACATCTGCAGCACAAAAATGCCTTCTGTTCTTTTCCCTCATTCTCATCCTATGACTTGGGAAAGAGTTGTTAAGATCCTGTGAGGGAATAGTGTGGATTTTGCAAGTAAAAAATAATATCTGTATTGTTTTCAAACCAGGATGGGGAAAGAATGGGCCACTTCTGCAGACCAAAAATATTTAGAGGAAATCTGGGATTTCAAAGATTTTTTAGAACATTGATGCATATGCTTTATCTATAGTCTCAGGGTCTCATTCATTCCCAAATAAGGTCATTCATTTGACAAGACCCACTTGCTGTGTTTGAGAATCCCACCTTCACTAGTGTTCTACTCCCTTCTAATTTAAACTCTGAGTCTGATCTTTAGATTACCTGCTGTCTGGCTACAGGAGATCAAAGTCTCATTATCTACTGCCAAGGAGGTTCTCTGGCTTTTATACTCATAATTAAATTAGTGATTAGTCACACTCGGACTTTCATTGTCTTTTTTAAAAAATGTTTTGATAGTAGCCAGCAACAGCCATCCAACTGTTTTGTCCTTAAATGACTCCTTCTCTGACATTCTGAGATGCTTGAAATATTGCACCCTGCTGTGTATCCCCTTCCATGTCTCCAGGGTTGAAGACTTACAATAGCACTGCTATTGGTTCAAGGACTCTCATTTCTGGACCTACCAATAGTGAGAAGTTCCTCATTCCCAGTCAGTTTCAGATGATTCAGCTCCAAGATCTCATTTTAGAGTCTCTTTCTTAAAGTCATCCCACTTCTGTACCAACTTTGTAGGTCAGGTTCCTTGGGACTCTCATCCTCTGATGTATGACTGTAGGAGTTCATTGGGGAGGGCTTTTAGGAGGGGCCAGTGAGGAAACCAGATTGGGGATAAAGAGAAGTTCAGTTGTGGGTCACTTGTGACAGTGGACTCAGCTGATCCCACAGAAAGTTTGATGATTATGTTTCATGTGTCAACTTGAATAAGTTATGGTCTCCAGTTGTTTTATCAAGAAACCACTGGCCTGATTGTTTCTTTGAGAGTATTTGGTGGATTTAAATCATTAGTCAGTTTATTTCACCTGTAGCTGATTACTTCTACAATCAACAAAACAAATTGCCTTCCTCCAATTATTTGAAGGCCTTAAAAGGAGAAGTGATGATTTCAACAGCCAGAGAGAAGAATTTCTATTCTACTTCAACCAACCAGATTCTTCTGGGGAATTCAACATCACCTTCATCAGAGGTTTCTCTTCTTGGTTCTGTTTCTGTGCAGCACACTGACTAATGCAGAGAGCTATGGAGCTGGGATATCTCTTCAAAGATTACCTAAATTGAGAAACAGGGGTGTGCTTTCTACCTTTGCATCAACTAGTTACCAAATGAGTGCTGTCTCTGGAGAAATGGTGTAATTTTGGTTCCCCTTTACCCAAAATAGTTAGGGGCCACCAAGAGCCATCCCAATCTCAACCCAGGTCCCATTTCACCCCTCCACAAAGGCAATTACTGTGGAAGAAATCAGCTGTGAGCTGATACTTTTAGAATCTGGAAGAATGAGTGCATTGGTCAAGAATCTACTACAGGTAGTTTGTATAGGGGCAACTGGAACTGATAGCCCAAAACAAGAAATTTTCAGTGCTAAAAATGAAACTGTCCAAATCAAACTGGGATGGTTATTAATTTGGAAGCTCTGGCTTTAACATATTATAGGGAGTTACAAATTTTCTAACTACAATTTTATTGATAAAGATGAATATAAATCAGTGAATGTGTATTACTAGTTAAGGTGCTGGGCCACTGGATGAACACTCAAAGAGCTTAAGTGCTCTTCAAGCTCCTGGAATATTTGTGGCATTATTTTTTTACTTCTCAGCAGGTGAGTCATTGAAGAGGAATATTAACATCTCTTAAGTCATGCCCCTGACAAAAAATAAGAGTTGAACTAGCTCAAATAAGACCACTACAAAGAAAGTAAAGGATCCTATCAAGTATCAAAAATCACAGACACCAGGTAGACTAGCAATGACATCAGAATTACCTGGGGACCTTAGCAAATATAAAATCACATTAGCATAAAGGCTTATTTGGAATGCTTGGAGTGGTACAGGAGATCATTGGGAGCTGGCTTTTTAAAGGATCAATAAAGGATTCTTATGAAAGTGACACCAGACCACACTGTGGAAGACACTGCAATTTTTCTGCCATCCACTTTTTCTTTTAATCCATTAAAAATCACCAAATATGAGTTTGAATTTTTAGCCATCCTGATTGCCAGGTAAAATACATAAAACACAGTTTAATTTGTGATTCAAATAATAAATGAATTTTTAAAAAATCTATGTCCCATGGGAACATATAATACTATTTTAAAAATCATATTATAATATTATAAACTATTATAATAATGTTATTTAACTATATTATAGACTAATATATGACATTTTACTATAATGGATTATAATATTTTAAATATCATATTATAAAATAAAAAATAATAAATTAGCCATTGTTTATCTGAAATTCTAGTTTAACTGGGCATCCTCTATTTTTATTTGCTAAATCTGGCAGTCCTGCTATAAAAGGACTTTTCAATCATGCAAAAATAGAAAGAATTACAGAATAAAATCTTATGGCACCATCACACTTTTTAGGGAATTATCAACATTTTGAACCAAAATCTTCAATTTAAGTGCTTTGGCTATTATGCTTCATACTGTGGGGAAAATAGGAAAAAAATATAGTGTTCCCTTCGTTAGCTTATCACCACCTGTGGGGAAGACGGTAAATATTCAGGAAACAACTAGTGTAGAATTAAGTGCTAAAGTCTGTGATGCTGACTCATTTTTTTTTTAATTTTTTACTCTTTTAAAAAGATATTTAGATTACTTAAATGATACACAAAAAATATGGGGATTCCCATATACCCCTCCTCCCACGCCTCCCACAACCTCCCACATAAACATCCTTCATTAGTGTGGCATATTAATTGCTATTCATAAACATATCCTGGGGCTTTACCATTAAGAATGTATCATAGTTCACATTGTATACCACACATCCTCCCACACAGTTCTGCATGTTATATGATGATATAAAATAGCCTATATCTGTCATTGTAATGTCACTCAGGACAAATCCCAAGTCCCCAAAAAGCCCCTGTATTACAACTCCTTTTCCATTTCCCTGCCCACAGAGCCTCCAGTGGCCACTGGCTCCACATCAATATTGTAATTTCTTCCATTGCTAGAATTACAATATGTCTATAGTAGAATAACAGTAAGTCCTCTCTAGTCCATAGCACTTCCCCCCATCCTGAGGAGTATGGGATGGTGATGTCCACTCCAACTCCAATTGAGAGGTGGCTTATATCCCGTGTGGAAGATGAATGGGGTCACCTGGTTCCACTCCCAATGCTCGCCGCAGTATCCTGGAATTTCTGACCCATCCTTCCCAATATATCCCCTTGTCAACCCTGCACCACCAAACCCAATAATATCACTACCCTCCTGTACTATCCATTCACTACACAACTACATTCTATCACTTTACCATAGATTATGTCTGTATGGGGTGATGGCTCACAACTTTCTATTCTCCTTATATTTCTTGTAAACCCATCTTAGAGACAATAGCTCTCTGAGACTGCTCAATTTTGTTAATACATATCAGTGAGGTAATGTACTGTTCATCCTTCAATGCCTGGCTTGCTTCACTCAACATAAGGTCTTTAAGATTCATCCATGTTATCCCATGGGTTAGCACTTTATTCCTTCTTACAGTTGACTAATATGCCATTGTCTGTATGTACCACATTGTGTTTGTCCATTCATCTGTTGATGGGCCCCTGGGTTGATTTCAACTTTTGCCAATAATGAACAATGCAGATATGAACATTGCTGTGCATATGTCTGTTCATGTCTTTGCTTTTAATACTTCGGGGTATATACCCAGAAGTGGAATCCCTTGATCATATGGACGTTCTATATTTAGTTTTTTAAGGAACCACCACATTCTCCCCCCATATGGCTGGACCTTTCTCCAATCTCACCAGCAGTGGATGAGGCTTCCCATTCCATCACATTCTCTCCAACAATTATAGCCTACTGTTTTTCTAATAGCCACAATTCTAATGGAGGTAACATGGTATCTCATTGTAGTTTTGATTTGCATTTCCCTAATAGCTAGTGATGTAGAGCATTTTTTCATGAACTTTTTTGCCATTTGTATTTCTTCCTTGAAGAAGTGTTGTTTAAGATCACTTTCCCATTTTTTAAAATGGGTTGTTTGTCTCTTTATTTTTGAGCTGCAGGATTTCTTTATATTTGCAGAATATTAGGTTTCTATCAGATATATGGTTGCCAAATATTTTCTCTCATTAGTTAGACTGCCATTTTACTTTCTTGATAACATCCTTTGAGGTGCAGAAGTTTTTAATTTTGAGGAGATCCCATGTATCTACTCTTTTTTTTTTGATACTCATGCTTTGGGTGTGAAGTTCATGAAACCATTTCCTATTACAAAGTCCTGTAGATGCTTCCTTACATTATCTTCCAATGTCTTTATGGTCTTGGCTTTTATATTTAGATCTTTGGTCCACCTTGAGTTGATATTTTGTATAAGTTGTGAGATGGTATTCCTCTCTCATTCTTTTGGATATGGATATCCAGTTCTCCAAGCATCATTTGTTGAAGAAGCCATTCTTCCCAACTGTGTGGTCTTGGTGGCATTGCTAAATATCAGGTGACTGTATATGCAAGGATCTATATCAGAACTTTCAATTTGGTTCCAATGGTCAGTATGTTTTTCCTGGTGCCAATATCATGCAGTTTTGATCACTGTAGCTTTGTAGTGTGTTTTAAAGTCAGGTAGTGTGAAACCTCCATATTCATTTTTCTTTTTCAATATGTCTTTCATGCTTTGGGACCTCTTACCCTTCAAAATAAATTTGTAGTTAGTTTTTCCAATTCCTTAAAAAATACAATGTTGATTTTTACTGGTATTGCATTAAATCTGTAGATTAGTTAGGGTAGGATAGACATCTTGATAATGTTTACTCTTCCTCTCCATTAACAGGGAATATTCTTCATTTTATTTAAGTCTTCTTTGATTTCCTTTAACAGTGTTGTGTAGTTTTCTGTATATATGTCCTTTATGTCTTTAGTTAAATTTATTCCTGGGTATCTGATTCTTTTAGTTACTATTGTAAATGGTGTTTTTTTCTTGATTTCCTCCTCAGATTGCTTGCTATTAGAGTACAGAAATGCTAATGATTTTTGAGCATTGATCTTGTAGCCTGTGACTTTACTGATCTCCCTTATGTTCTAAAATCTTTGTTGTAGATTTCTCAGGGCATTATATGTATAGGATCATGTCTGCAAATAGTGAAATTTTTACTTCTTCCTTTCTAATTTGGATGAACTTTATATCTTTTTCTTGCCTCAGTGCTAAAGCAAGTATTTCTAAGACAGTGTTAAATAGGAGTGGTGATAGTGGGCATCCTTGTATTGATCCTGATTGTAGAAGTAAAGAATTTAGGATTTCACCATTGAAGTTGATGTTGGCTGTGGATTTTTCATATATACCCTTCATCATGTTCAGAAAGTTTCCTTGTATTCCTATCTTTTGCAGTGTTCTTATCAGGAAAGTGTGTTGTATTTTGTCAATTGCTTTTTCTGCATCTATAGAGATGATCGTGTGATTATTTCCTTTTAAACTGTTTATGTGGTGTATTACATTGATTGATTTTCTTCTGTGGAACCATCTTTGCATACCCGGGATGAAACCCACTTTGTCATGCTTTATAATTAATTTGATATGTTGTTGAATGCAATTAGCAAGTATTTTGTGGAGGATTTTAGCATATAGGTTCATTAGAGAGATTGGTCTGTAATTTTCCTTTCTTGTGGCTTCTTTGTTTTGCTTTGGTATTAGTGTAATGTTGGCATTATTGAATGAGTTAGGCAATGTTCCTTCCACTTCTATTTTTTGGAAGAGCTTTAGCAGGATTAGTTTTAGCTCTTTCTGGAATGTTTGGTCGAATTCAACTGTGAAGTCATCTGGTCCTGGACTCTTCTTATTTGGGAGGTTTTTGGTGATGGAGTCTATCTCTTTACTTGTAATTGGACTCTTGAGTTCATCTATTTCTTCTTTTGTCAATGTAGGCTATTTGTGAGTTTCTAGGAATTTGTCCATTTCCTCTCAATTATCATTCTTGTTGGCAAATAACTTTTCAAAGTATCCTCTTACATTATGCTTTGTTTCTGAAGTGTCAGTGGTGATATCCCCTTCCTGATTTTTATTTTTTGTATTGACATCTGCTCTCTTTTCTTCTTTGTTAGCCTGGCTAAGTGTTTGTTAATTTCATTGATCATCTCAAAGAACCAGGTTTTGGTTTTGTAGATTTTTTCTAATGCTTTCTTATTTTTTTCTCACTTAGTTCTGCTCTAATCTTTGTTATTTCCTTCTTTCTTCCTCCTTTGGGGTTAGTTTGCTGTTTTTCCAATTTCTCCAGATGTGCAGTTAGGTCTTCAAACTTAGCTCTTTCTTCTTTTTTGATATATGCATTTATGGCTATGAATTTTCCTCTCACTAGAGCTTTGGCCACATCCCATAGGTTTTTGATATGCTACATTGTCATTTTCTTTTGTTTCATGGTAGGTGCTGATTTTTTTGAACTTTCCTCCTTAACCCACAGTTTGTCTAACAGTGTGTTGTTTAACTTTCTTATCTTTGTGTCTTATCTGGTTCTCTGGCCCTTAGTTATTTCCAATTTCATTCCATTGTTGTCAGAGAAATTACTTTGTTTAATCTCAATCTTTCTGAATTAAGACTTGTTATGTGACCTGGCATGTGGTCTATCTTGGGTTATGATCCATGTGCATTCAAGAAGAAGGTATATCCCACTGTATTTGTGGGTAGCATTCTGTATATATCTATTAGGACCAGATCCTCCAATGTATTATTCGGAGTCTTTGTTTCTTTATGGATTCTCTGTCTAGATGTTCTGTCTAAAGATGATAATGGTGTATTAAAGTCCCCCACTATAATTGTAGAAGCATTTATGTCTCCGCTTAGTCTTTCCAGTGTTTGCCTCATGTATTTTGAGTCACCCTGGTTAGGTGCATATATGTTTATGGTTGTTCTTTCTTCTAGAAAGATCACCCCTTTTACTAATGCATAGTGTCCATCATTGTCTCTTACAGTAGTTTTGCTTTTAAAGTCCCTTTTGTCCAATATTATTGTAGCTACGCCCACCCTTTTATGGTTGTTGTTTGCGTGTAAAATTGTTTCCCAGCTGTATTAGCCAGCCAAAGGGATGCTAATGTGAAATACCAAAAATTGGTTGGTCTTTATAAAGGGTATTTATTTGGGGTAGAAGTCCACAGTTATCAGGCCATAAAGCTTAAGTTTCTTCCCTCACCAAACTCCATTGCCATGTGTTGGAGCAAGACAGGTACCGAAGTTTGCCAGGGTTCAGGCTTCTTGGGTTCCTCTCTTCCCAGGGCTGCATTTCTCTCCAGGCTCAGCACCTCTGTTTCCTCCACAAGGTCAGGTGTAAACTATGAGGCTTTCTAGGGTTTGCTTCTCTCCACAAGGCCAGCTGTAAACTCTCAGCGAATGGCTTGTCTCTATCCTGGGGCCTTCTCTCCAACATCAAAACTCCAACATCAAAACTGCTACTCAAAGCCTGCTCCCTCTGTCCTTTCCCTTGCCTTTTATATTCAATTACCCCTCCCACCAAGGGGTGGGGCTCGACACCCTACTGAGGTAACCCAGTGAATGCCCTAATCATAACTTAATCATGCCCAGATAAACAGATCAGTTTACAAGCATGATCCAAATATATTTTTGGAATTCATAATTACATCAAATTGCCCATTGGCTACACCAGCCATTCACTTTCAGCCTCCTTGTATCCTTGGGTCTAAGGTGGGTTTCTTGTAGACAACATATAGATGGGTCATATTTCTTTATCCATTCTTCCAATTTCTGTCTCTTGACCGATGAGTTTAGTTCATTAATTTTCAGTGTTGTTACTCTCAAGGAATTTCTTACAACAGCCAAATTTTCTTGGTGTTTATGTATGTCATATGTTGTTTTTATCTTTCTTTTTGTCTTTTTAGTTGTTCTTACACTCTCCTTCAACTCTCTCACTCCTGTTTTTTCCTTTCAACCTGTAGAAATTCCTTTAGTATTTCTTGAAGTGTAGGGTTCTTATTGGCATACTCTCTTAATTCTGTTTACCTGTGAATATTTTGAACTCTCCATCATTTTTGAATGCAGCTTTGCTGGATAGAGAATTTTTGGCTGAAGTTTTTTTCTTTGAATACCTTGATTATGTCATACCACTGTTTTCTTGCCTCGATGGTTTCAGATGAGAAATCAGCATTTGATCTTATCTGGCTTCCCTTGTATGTCATGATTCTTCATTATCTTGGCACCTTGAATATTTTCTATTTGTCTTGAGCATTGGAGATTTTCACAAGTATATATCTTGGAGTAGTCCTGTTATGATTTATACTATTTAGGGTGTTCTGTGCTTCCTGGACTTGTACATCCATCTCCTTCAACAGGGTTGGAAGTTTTCAGCCATTATTTCCTTCAACACTCCTTCTATTCCCTTTCCCTTCTATTCTCCCTCTGAGATGTGCATATGTTTGTGCATTTTGTGTTGTTTAAATTGCAAAGTCCCTGCTGGATTTTTTCTACCATTTTATCTCTGTTCTACTATCTGTTTGGTTTCAGGTGTACTGTCTACCACATCACTAATTCTTTCTTCTGCTGGTTCTCATCTGCTGTTATGTGATTCCAGTGTCTTTTTGATTTCTTGGATCGTGCCATTCATCAACATCATATTTGTTTTCATTTTATGTATATTTACAATTTCTTCAGTATGTTCTTCCAGTGTATTCTTAATATCCATAATATCTTCCTTCACTTCATTAAGTTGGTTCATGATATTTGTTTGGACATCTCTGATTAGTTGTTCAATGTTCTCCATCTCTTCCTGGTTTTTAGTTTTTTCATTGGACTGGTCCCTGTCTTCCTGTTTCTTTGTATGGTTTGTGACTTTTTCTTACCTTCTGGTCATCAGCTATCTTGATGTGTATATTCAGTTTATTAGCTTCTCTCTCTGCTCTAGAGTTTTTAGCTTCTGGTTTTGTGTGTGTGTTAAGTTTTCTCTTTGACACTTTGTTCTTCTTGTTCTATTTCCTTGCTGTTTTCTATGTTTCCTTGAAGGAGAAAGATTAGGTCCAGAGAAATCAAAAGATGTAAGAAAAGAAAAAGGATAATAGAATAATGCTAAAAGTTACAAGAGGGTCAATATAAGACTTAATATAATAATATTTAATTCATGAAATCAGAGTACGGTAATAGAAATAAAAAAGTGGAGTACTACCATGAATTGGGAAATGGAATAGAAAAAAATATATAGAATGATTTAAAAGGCCAGAATGATGAGGACAGAGAGAAAGAGAAAAGAAAGGACAGAAAGAAAAAAGTTAATTAAAAAAAACCAGAATAGACAAGATAGAAATTGAAACCAGTAAAGTTGAGGACTAATAAAAATGGTGGAGTGTAGGAACCAAAACAGAAAGCAGAAGATAGAAAGATGAAGGAAGGAAAAGGAAAAGCATTGGTAGACAAAATCAGTATACACAGAAAATGGGAAATCAAGGAAGAAGCACAGCAAAGAAGAAACAAGCTATCAGCAACTAGATTAAAAAGGGGGTGGCAGGAAAGAGAAAAAAAAACAAGGAAAAAACAAACAAACAAATACATAAGCAAGCAGTCAACCAAAGCTAAGGAAGAACAATTTTCCTCCTTGGGCCCTTGTAAAGCCTCTCAGGCTGCCTGTCCTCATCAATCAATTACCCTGTAGGTGTCTCTCTGCAGGATTTTTGTTGGGTTTCAGTGAGTAAACAAAGTTAATTTTTTTTAAAGTAACCTCTTTTTTTGGATAAATAAGGGACCCAAAAAAAGCTAGTGCAAAAATAATGCCTATGCTTTCCCTGTCCTACAGTATCAGCTGGATGTTAGCTTGTTGGATCACTACTCTTATAAGAGCCGGGAATAGAACTAGGGCCATCATATATTCAAGGCAGAAATTCTTGCACTGAGCTATCTTTCTAATTGGGTCACTTAGCTCTTGAGAAAGCTATTCAGTCACTTTCCCCAAGGAAGGTTTTACTCCTCTAAGGAATCATGATTCAGCAGGCTGTATGAGGAGATCTCCCCTCCCCTCTCCTGGTCAAGTTAAGTTCCCTTTTGAAATTCAAATGGGACCATGATGACTGAATACACTGCACTGAAATGATTTTCAAGCTTCTTCTAGACCACTTCCACCTCCCAGGGGTCTCTAATTATGCTCCTGAAAACTTATTAAGTGCTTCCCACTGCCTGACTCCCTTAGGGAAATTGAAACTCTGATAGTACTCAGCACAGAACTATTAAATTGGCTGACTCCACCCTCTCTCAGACCAAGCCTCTGTATCTCATGGTAGTTAGGTAAATAAGGCTTCCTCAGGAGATTCACCTGTCCCCTCAGCCTAGTGCCACTTTGAGCTGGCTGGTATGCTCCCCAAAACTCTAAGGGGTTCCAGGCAACCAAAACCACCAAAAGGAAACCCCTCTCCACCCTTTTTCAGAACATTCCCACTCTTGATTAATGCTCCTTTCACTGGGTGACTGGGGGGAGTCAGGACTCACCTTGGCCCCATGACCTGAGGGTGGGGCTTAGCCATCTATGTTTTCAAGGAATGGAGTTAAAAACTCATGTTTTTATCTTAAACAATCTATCTCCCTGTCCAGCTCCCTCCAGATCAATGCCCCAATGTCTCCCCCTCCATAGGCTCCCAGAACAGCTCACTTCAAGAGAATCCTATCCCCAGTCAGCTGTTTTTGTGAGAGAGATGGTGAGCATCCACCTAAACTGATGCCAACTTACCTTCTTGCCCCTGACTGCATGTTTTACAGGAGTTCCCAGAATGGAGAGTCATTGTTGACTGGGGTGATCTTGGGTGAGTTGAGGCAGGAGTAGAGATTGTATTAGATCTGGTAAAATCTATATAACAAAAGAAAAGATGATGAGGCTTTCCAGAGACCATAACCAGCATAACTAGGTTTCACTCCTTCTGGATCTATAAAATCCTCTGCATTTGAAAGCTCTCACCCCTTATGTTTCACATTGCAATCCTCAGGGCTTAGAGCAATGTCCCTCTTCTGATCAGTGCACATCAAGCATGGCTATACATTATATAATCTCAGAAGTGAGCTTTAGAAATAGTAAGCATGATGGCTCTTCAATCTTCTTGTTGTGACTCCTTACTTAACATCTAGAATATACTTCATATGAAATCATTAGAACATTAAATATTCCCTTGATTGAAAGTGGTCCTGGGATGAAGTATAATTGATAAGAGTGAAAAATTCTACTCAGTTAGCCACCTTTATGCCAATGCTTGTGAAAAGACATGGGTACTTGAATCTATATGTACATATTCAATAATTAAGAAAAATAAAGGATTGTGTATACCTCAACTCTTAAATTGCATTGAACATTTAAAATGGTCTACTTTTTAAGTGAGTGACAATAACACAAAATATAGGGTATTATGCATTGAAAAGGCTTGCATTTTTTCTGTCATCTCATTTATAATTGCATCTTGAAGTACTAAAGATACAAATTTGAAAAATTACTTCCTTGAAATATAATATGGATACAGATCAAGAAATATCAAATGAACAGTATCCCCAGATATCCCCATCATGCTCCCTTCTAGTCACCTCTCTCCACTCCCAAGGATAACAATTATCCTGACTTTTAATTGCATAGAATAGCTTTGTCTGCTGTTTTACTTTATGTATATACTGTCATACAGTGTGCACTCAAGTAATGGTAATTTTTAAATAATCCTTTTTATTATTCATTTAATATACACTGAACATTTAAAAATTGGGATATTCACCTTAATTTTTAATCATTTTTTAGATTGTACATACATCTCTATGCGATTTATTTGATCAAGTTTATAAGCTCTTTAGAGGTCTTGCATAAAAAGAAAAGTTCCCATTACTTTGTAAGAGTTCTACTAACCATTTTATTCTGACCATTTTATTATTTTTATTATTTATCCACTTCCACAAAACTTAATTCTTAGACCTCTCCAGTTGCATTACAGCCTTTACTGCATCTATAGTAAGATTAGAAATATCAGGATTAGACACATGTAATCTGTTTTCCAGCCTGTGTGCTTACTGGGAGCTGGTGACCATTAGGTAAATAGTTGTGGTTGCCAGCTCTGACCCTGTAAGGACAGCTGTCATCTTTCAGAGACATACTCTTGAATCTGCTCTCAGAATGTGTTTGCATAAAAAACTAGATGTGAAGAGCCAAATTTTATTGTTTACACTCACCCTGTTATGAATTTAAGCCCAATTAAAAAACAATCCACCCTTCTCATAAACTACATGTAAGAACAATAATCTCTATGTCTGGTAAGACACCATGTGGATTAGTGATTTAAATATGCAACTTACCCAGCTTAACCAAAGGTAAATGCCACTTCTGTTTATAAACCATAAAATCATAAAACTGTGCTCTGAACAGGATCCAGCAATTCTGAGATAGACTTTCTTCTTTTAAAGAAGCTCCAGATTACATAAAAGTTATCTCAAAATACAGGGGATTCCCATATGTTCCAACCTCTCCCTCTCCCACACATTCCTCCATTAACAACATCTTTCATTAATGTGGTACATTTATTACAACTGAATACATATTGAAGCATTGCTGCTAACTATGGTCTATGGTTTACCTTGTGGTTTACACTTTGCACTGCACAACTTTATTGGTTTTGACAAAATGTATAATGTCCTGTATCCATCATCACATCATGCAAAACAATTCCAAAGTCCAAAAAAATGCTCAATGTTACACCTATTCTTCCCTCTCTTTCTCTCAGAACCTCTGGTGATCGCTGTCTTTATATCAACATTACAAGTTCTTCCATTACTAGAATAATAAGAAGTCTACCTTGGTCTATAGTTGCATTCCCCCCTTATGTGTGTTCATTCCTCAATCTTGAGGATTTGGGGATGATGATGGCCACTCTACTTATGACTGAGAAGGGGGCTTAAATCCCATTGGGTAGATGGATAGAACTGTCTTGCTTGGAGTTGTAGATACTTTTTTGGGGGGATGGGCATCATCCATCATCGTCATTTTGTTAGTTGTCCTAGATGAGTCCAATGAACTTGAGAGTAGGAGTTGGCTACAACTCTGCTGAGATTCAGGGCTCAATGGGTATATGACCAGCTTGAAGATTTAAGTCTCTGTGACATATATTTAATGACTGTAGTAGTAATTGTAGGTTCAAATGAAAGGGGGAATAATGACTTTGAATAGGAAAAGTATAAATGAATCTAACTGATAGGTTATCATATATTCCATGAAAAGGCCCACCAATGGGTTGTCAATTTATTGGGGTTGTCTCCCGGCCTATAGCTCTAGATATCTCTAGAGTCCTCAGCAGCACTCCATTTGAGGCAGTTTACTGTGCAGTCAGGGAGATCATCTTGAGATGTGCATAAGCATAACCCCTGGAAGTACCTCTCTACTCACTTTGAAATCTCTTGAGATAGAGGTTTTCTAATGCATTTTTAAAAATTCCCCCAACCCCTGCTGCTTGTGCTTTCTGTCTGCTTTCTGTGTCCATTCACTGCATTTCTTCTGTGTCTGTGTGTCTCCTTTTGTTTGTAAAAGAATTTGAAATTCTTGTACACTCAGCCCAAGGTCTTAGGATGCAATTTATCCTTATGATACAATCATTCTTTGCTCTTCAGCATGAACCCTAGCACATTTTTTCCTGTTCTCTTCATATTTGCAAGTCTATCATCCTTTTCACTGGAACCCATTTGGATGAATCAGATGATATGGGCAAGAAGGAGAAGTACTGGGTTTAGATGTAATGTCTTAGGTAGTATCTCACCCTTGGCCTTCACTTCCTCTAGTTTTTCTTATTTCAGGAATTTCTCCAAAGAATTGCATCGTGATTAACACCTTACTTTTCTCTTCAACTCCATGACATAAACAGCCAAAATTAGTTGACAAGGCTGGATGAGTTGCAGATAAATTTTTTCCACCACAATTTTTGACCGGTTTCCATTATTCAGTTTTTCAACCCTTACTTGAACCACTCCATCCCTTTCCCTCAATGAACTTACTCCTTAACTAAAAATTCTGCCATCAGGGAAAAGAACAATAGACTAAAGTAGAAATTATTATTCTACTATAGGCTTATTATTATTATAACATTGAAAGAAGTCATAAGTAATATAAAGGTAGTGACAGAGGTTCTGAGGGATGGGAGAAGGAAGAATAAGTGTAATATGGGGCATTTTAGGGAAACTGGAATTGTCCTGAATGACTTTGCAATGATGGATACAGGCTATTAAATATTTTGTCATAACCTACAAAATTGTACAGGACAGAGTGTAAACTATAATGTAAACTATAATCCATGGTTAGTGGCAATGCTGCAAAATGTGTTCACCAATTGTCATAAATTGATGAAGGAGGTTGTTAGAGGGGAAAATTGTGGAAAGGAGAGGAAATGAGGCATAAGGGCATCCCTTATAGTTTTTATGTAACAACTGTGTAATCTAAAGCTTTTTAATATTTTAAAAAATAATTTTAAAAAGCCTACCATAGGGACTTTAGGATATTTTTTGCACAGCTTCTTAATTTCAGAAGTTGTGAGTTAATAAAAAAACATTCATGCATACCATTCAGAACTCCCATATATTGCTCTACCACCAACATCATACATTGTTGGGACACATTTGCTACAAGTTATGAAAAAACATCACCACAATATTACTGTTATCTATAGCCCAGTTTATATTTAGTGTATTTTTCCCACAAACTATTATTAACGACCCATTTTGAGTTAATTTTGGTATAAGGTGTAAGATGGGGGTCCTCTTTGTTTCTTTTAGCTATGAATATCCAATTCTCCCAGCTATGAATATCCAATGAATAAACTGCTGACATAGCAGGGTGGGTTTGATACACTTGTTAAAAATCACTTGGCTAGATGTGATAGTCTATTTCTGAATTCTCAATTTGATTCCATTGTTCAATATGTCTATCTTTATGCCAGTGCCATGTTGTTTTTAATACTGTCACAGTGTAATATGCTTTAAAGTAAGAAAGTGAAAGTTCTCCAACCTCTTTCTTCATTTTAAAGACATTTTGGCTATCCAGGGCCCATTAACCTTACAAATAAATTTGGTAATTGGCTTTCCCATTTTTGCAGAAAAGGCTGTTGGAATTTTTATTGGGATTGTATTGAATGTGTAAATCAGTCTGGGTAGAATTGAAAATTATTTTTTATTTTTTAAAGAATTTTATTTAAGGAGATACCAGAGGTTGAACCTGGGACCTTGCACATGGGAGGCAGGCACTTATCCACTGAGCTACATCAGCTCCATAGAATTGGCATCTAAATGATATTTAGTCTTCCGATATATGAACATGTAACACCCTTCCATTTATTTGTCTTTTTTGTTTGTTTGTTTCTTTGAACAATATTTTGTAGTTTTCTTAATAAAGGCCCTTTATATCCTCGGTTAATTTATTACTACATATTTTATTCTTTTAGTCACCATTGTATTTTTTCTGACTTCCTCCTCATATTGCTCAGTAGTGTATAGAAATGTTACTAATTTTCCATATTAATCTTGAATCCTGCAACACTTTTGAAGTCGTATATTAGTACTAATAGCTTTGCTGTGTATTTTGAGGGGAATTTCTATTTATAGGTTCATATCATCACTGAATAATGAAAGTTTTACTTCTTCCATTCCTATTCGGGTGTGTTTTATTTCTTTATTCTTGCCTAACTGCTCTAGCTAGAACATCTAGCACAATAATGAATAACAGTTGTGACATTGGGCATCTTTCTCTTCCTGATTTCAATGGGAAAGATTTCAGCATTTCACCATTGAGTACAATGTGAGTTGGAGGTTTTCCAATCTGCACTTTATCATGTTGAGAAAGTTTCACTCTAATCCTATCTTTCAGACAATTATTTTTATCAAGAAAGCATGTTGTATTTTGTCAAATGCATTTTCTAAAGTAATCAAGATGATGATGTAATTTTTCCTTCTTCAATTTATTAATGTGGCTTATTGCACTAATTAACTTTCTTATGTTAAACATCTTTAGATATCAGGGATAAAACCCACTTAATTGTGGTGTATTGGTCTCTTAATATGCTTTTGTATATGGTTAGCAAGTATTTTCTTGAGGATTTTTGCACCTATATTATTAGAGAAATTGGTCTGTCATTTTATTTTTTCACCGTATCTTTATTTGGCTTTGATATTAGGGTGATGTTGGCCTCATAGGAGTTTGCTAGGATTCCCTCCTTTTCAATTTTTTGGAAGAGTTTGAGCAAGAATTGGTATTGGATATTCTTTGAATGATGGGTAGAATTCACCTGTGAAAATATCTGTTCCTGGGCTTTTCATTTTGGGGAGGTTTCTGATGACTGTTTCAGTCTTTTGTTTGTGATTGGTTTGTTGAGGTCTTCTATCTCTTCTAGGGTCACTGTAGGTTTTCGTTTGTAGGAATTAATCCATTTCTTCTATGTTGTCTAGTTTTTTGACATACAGTTGCTCTTAATATCCTTTTATGATCTCTTATATTTCTGTGGAGTCAGTGGTAATATCCCCTTCTCATTTCTGATTTTTTTTATTTTTATCTTCTCTTTTTTTTCTTTGTTAGCCTAGCTAAGTGTTAATTTTGTGGGTCTTCTTAAAGAACCAAGTTTTGGTTTTGTTGATTCTCTCTATTGTTTTGATCTCAATTTCACTTATTTTTGTTCTAATCCTTACTGTTTCTTTCCTTTTGCTTGCTTTGGGATTAGTTTACTTTTCTTTTTCAAGTTCCTCCAGGTGTGCAGTTAAGTCTTTGATTTTAGCTGTTTCTTCATTTTTAATGTAAGCATTGAGCATATAAATCTCCCTCTCAGCACTGCCTTTGTTTTATCCCATAAGTTTTTATATGTTGTGTTCTCATTTTCATTATTTTTGAGATATTTACTAATTTCTCTAGCAATTTCTTCTTTGACCCACTGAGTTGTTTAATTTCCATATACTTGTGAATTTTCGCTTTTCTACCTGTTATTGACTTACAGCTTCATTCCATTATAATCAATAGAGGTGCTTTGTTTAATTCAAACTTTTAAATTTATAGAGACCTGTTTTGTGCCCCAATATATAGTCTTTCCCGGAGAAAGATCCATGGACACTTGAGAAGAATATATATCCTGCTGTTATAGGGAGAAATGTTCTATAAATGTTTGTTAGGCCTGCCTGATTTATCATTTTAATCACATGCTCTGTTTGCTTATTTATATTCTGTCCAGATATTCTATTCAATGCTGAGGTTTGTGTATTGGAGATTCCAACTATAGTTGTAGAGATATTGATTGATTCCTTCAGTTTTACCAGTGTGTTCCTCATGTATATTGGGGCACACTGGTTAGGTGCATATACATTTATAATAGTTATTTCTTCCTGGTAAATTACCCCTTTAATTAATAAATAATGACCTTCTTCTTCTCTTATAACACTGTTGCATTTAAATTCTATTTTGTCCTATATTAGTATTTTTACTCCAGATCTTTTTCCAACCTTTTACATTTAACCTGATTGTGTCCTTGCATCTAAGTTGAGTTTTTGTAGACAGCATATAGATGGCCCATATTTTTCAATCCATTGTGTCAGTCTATGTCTTTTGATTGGCTAATTCAATCCATTAACATTCAATGGTATTACTGTAAAGGCATTACATACTTCATCTATTTTATCCTTTGGCTTTCCATTGTCATATTTTAATATTCTTTGTCTGTTTACCCTTTAAGTTACACTTTCTAATACTCTTTATTTTTATACTCTTCTCTAAATCTCTTACTCCTGTTTTTTTCCTTTCAGGTTGTAGGAGTCCTTTAGTATCTCCTGTAAATCTGGTCTTTCAGTAACATACACTTAGTTTTTGTTTTTCTGTGAAGATTTCAATCTCATTCTAATTCATGAATGACAGTTTTCCTGGATAAAGAAATATTGGCTGATATTTTTTCTCTTTCAGTACCTTAACTATATCATACCACTGCCTTTTCACTTTCATGGTTTCTGATGAGAGATCAGCATTTAGTCTTATTGAGGTTTGCTTGTAGATGATGCATTGCCTTTCTCTTGCTGCTTTCAGAATCCTCTCCTTACATGTGGTAATTGACAGTTTGAAGAGTAGGTATCTCTGAGAAGGTCTATTCAGATTTATTCTATTTGGAGTTCCTCTTCATTGGATATTATTATATCTTTCATAAGGGTGGGGAAATTTTCAGTTATTATTACCTCAAATATTCATTCTACCCCTTTCCCATTCTTTTTTCCTTCTGGGATACCTACAACATGTTTGTGCATTTTGCACTGTCATTCTATTCCCTGGGAAACTGTTCAATTTTTTACATTCATTTCTCCTTCTCTTTTCCTATCTTTTCAAGTTCAGATGCTCTGTCTTCTAATGTACTAATTCTGTCCTCAATCAATTAAAATCTGCTGTTATATGCCTCTTATGTACTTTCTTTTGAAGTACCAGTGGCTGAGGAATGAACCCAGGACCTCATACATGGGAAGCTGTGACTCAACCACTGAACCACATTGGCATCCCTGAGTTTGTTTTTTCATTTCTTTTGCTTGTTTTTCTTTTTTTTTTTCATGAGGCATTGGAAACTAAACCCAAGGCCTCCCATGTGGGAGACATGTGCTCAACTGCCTGAGCCACATTTGCTACCCCTCTTATGTATTTTTTAACTTATCCAGTGTGTCTTTCATTCATATAGCTCTGTTACTTTTCTATGCATGCTTTCAACTTGCTCCTTATTCTCACCAGTGTCTTTGGAATATCATTGATCTATGTAACTATATTTTCCTTCAAAACCTTTAATTGATTTAGGAGATTTGTGTGATCTTTATTGATTAGTTGCCTTAAAATTTTAAATTAGATTCTCATCAGGATATTTGACTTGTTCCTTTGGCTGGGCTACAACTTCTTGAATCTTCATATCACTTGTAATATTTTTGCTGATGTCTAAGCATCTGATTATTTTGGTGAATTTACTCTGATGGGCAATTTCTCTTTTTCCTAGTTGTTTTCTTTCGTGGATATGCTTTGATTTTTGGTTCAACTTATTCTGTCTTTAAAATTTCCAAATTTAAGTTATCAAAACAAGGGCAGGGATCTTTTAATGGGGCATATGTCAGATTCAAGAGGTCTGAGACTCCAAAAACCTTTTGCATTTCATGCAGTTTCCCATCCTGTCAGCAGATGGCACTCTTCAGAGACTCTTTCCATGGAAAGCAATACTAAGTATAAAATCACATCAAAATCACATATATCACTTCTCAGCCTTTTGGCTAAGATCGTGTGTAGCATCTGTTCTTAGCTTAATATTTGATAAATTCTCTGAGGACAATATATTAAATGGATTTTTTAAATATGGAAATGGATAGGTGCTTGCTGTGCTCACTCCATTCATTGACCTCGTATTGCAATATAGCTAGACATAGTGCACAAAAAAAGAGACAGTTAGAGGCATGCAGTTTGCCTTGGGCCAAAGTTACCTCTGGTTGTAGCCCTGTGAAACTTATAAAACAAGTTAGATATAGGATAAATATTTGCATCACCATAAGGAGAAAATGGAAGGAAAGCAGGCATCACTGGTCTCAAAAAGTTTTAAAACCTTCAGGGCAAACTCCATTAGATTTCAAATTCTGAGAGTCATTTATAGAATGATGTATTCTCCAGAGGGCCTCATGGGGCCCAACCCTTCTTTGGGTTTGACCAATGGCTGCATTCTCACTTGCACACTGTTCTCCAGGGCCTTGTTTTCTGGAAGCTTAGAATTTCCAAAGCCATCAATTCCTGGTTTCTTTTTGTCCAGCAGTTCAATTCTTAGTTTATCTCTTTCCTCTCATATTTTCTTGTAACCTAAATGGAGAAGTTAGGCTGCATTTTCCATATTTAATCTGGAAATCTCCACAACTAAATGTCCAAGCTCATCATTTTCAAATTCTGCCTTCCATCTAGCATCAAGAGTGAATTTTGCCAAGTTTTCTGCAACTTTAAAAGAATACTTGGTTTTCTTTCAGTTTCCAATAATAATTTCACCATTTCTACTAAGGTCTTTTCATATTTAGCCTACATATTTTTATCAAGATTCTTTTCAAAGAAATGTAAGCTTTTTCTATCAAGCATCTCACAATTCCTTGAAAAAATGCCTCTTACCCATTTATAGACTTTCCAACATCTTTGGTAATTGCAGGGAGTGTCACCCCACTCTCTTGGTACCAATTTCTCTTTTAGTTTACCAAAAGTCTTTCAAAGTAACATACCAGAAATCGGTTGGCTTTTGTTTAGGGGACCTATTTGGGGTAAAAGTTTACAGTTCTGAGTCCATAAAATAACCAAATCATGGCACCATCAGAGGGGCTTTCTCACCAAAATCAGCTATGGTTGAACCTTTTGTCTGGCCATAGGGAATCAAAATATCCACTAATCTTTGCTAAGGTCTCTGACTTCCCCTCCAGGCTCAACATCTCTTGGGGCCCAACTCCTGGAGCTCAGCTTTAAGCAATTGGGCATAGGGCTTTTCTCTTTCTAGGCCTCCTCCATCAGTCTCAGCTTCTCCCCTTTCTTCTGGAGTTCAGCTGCAAGTTATCAGATGTATGGCTCATATTTCCATGGACCTCAGTTCTTTGAGCCTCTCATGGGCTTCTGTCTTTGCAACTGATCTGTGGGTGAAACTGGAGTCTTTTCTCTCACATTGTAGGATCAAATATGGTGGCTCTTTTACCTGTGTGTGTCTTTCTCTGTGTCTCCATTTTTATCAGTCCTACCTAGAGTGTGGAGACTCAACCTGAGTCTTGCCTCACTGACACAGTCAAGTCAAAAGTGTCTCTCACACAGGAATGTATTAGTTTATTTTGGGAATCCATAAAAGAACTTCATGCTGTCACACAGGAATGAATGAACAAAGAAACAATCACTAACAGGATAAGCAGGAACGGCATCAACAAAAACCTTCAGGAGAAAAGTCAGAATCCAGATATACTTCAATATGTCATCTAAAATGATAAATTTTCAAAATAAATTAAGTGACCCATAGACAGGAAAAACACAGTCAATAAAATCTCTCTTAGTATCCTCAGACTTCAAATTAGCAAAGAGTTCAAAGCAGTGATTACAAATATGTTTAAGAAGCTTAAGTAAATCATGTTTAAAGAATGAAAGAAAGGGCTACAATGAAGGAACAAAATGAAACTGTCCAAAAGGAGATAGAAATTATATAAAAATGGTCAAATTGAAATCTTAGTATTAAATGAAAAACAATTATGAATGTGAAAAATCCAATAGGAAATCTCTAGTTTCAAGATGGCAAAAGAAATAATTAGTGTACCTGAAGAAAGATCAATTTAAATTATCTATTCTCAGTGTCAGTAAAAAAGACAATTCAAATGAACAAAGCATCAGAAACCTGTACTATAGCAACAAATATACCAAGTATGTGTAACAAGACACCCAGTAGTGATGGAAAAGTCATAAAATATATTTAAAGAAATAATGGCTGAAAATTTCCCAAATGTAATGGAAAATATTAATCTACATATCCAAATCTCAACAAACCGAAGTAGGATACATATAAAGAGATACATACCTATAAACATCATAGTCAAACTGTGAAATCCAGAGAAAATGAGAAAAATCTAGAAAATAGCAAGGTAAAAGATTTCATCACATACAAGGAAGCATAAATATGATTAATGGCTGGAAGCCACAATGAAGTGTGCTGACATATTAAAAGTTCTGAAAGATAAGTCTTAGCCAAGAATTGCATATCCAGTGAAGCTATCCTTCAAAAAGGAAAGGGAAAGGAAGACAATTCCAGATAAACAAAGACTGAGAGAATCTTTTGGTAACATACATTCCTTACAAGAAATACTAAAGGAATATTTCAGACAGAAAAGAAATTACTCCAGACTGTGATTCAAATCTTTAGGGATAAATGTAGTGCAAAAAGTAATAATATGGCATGAAATAATAGATTCTTTAGTTACATATTTCCTTATTTAATATTTAGTCTAAAATACATGAGAGTTTATAAAGCAATAATTATAACATTGAAGTTTTAAACATCTATAGATGCAATATATGACAATAAAAGCAAAAAGGAAAGAAGGAGAAAATGGAGGTATATTGAAGCAAAGTTTGTAAGTTTTCTTGCATTAGAACAATCTGAAGTAGATTGTGATAAATTAAGATGCATAGTGCAATCCTTAGATTACAATTCCTACAAGATAACATCAAATTTGCATTTTATAAAGATTAAGAATAAATTTGAAGGATTCTAGTCTCAAGGAAAAGGAACCAGTTAGAAAGTGCTGTCAGATATCTAGGAAATAAGCAGTGAAAATCTTGATTAAGACTAGGGCAACAGGGAAAATAAGCAGTGCTAAATTAATAAAATATATTTCAGAAGTAAAACTGACAGATCTCCATTGCTAATTATATCTAAGGGTGAAAGAGGGAGGTGTCAAGGAAACCTTCCAGATTTCAGGCTTAAACAAGAGGTAGATAGTGGTAACATTCTTTCTGACCAGAAAGTGTGGCAGAACTTTGGGAAAATAGGTTTAGTTTGAGGTACCCATGATATTCTATTTGGAAATTCAGATGTGCAACTCAGGAGAGTGTTCTGAACTAGATTTGAAGAGTTGTGACTCACTGGCAGATTGATTGAGTTTAAACCACAGTTTTGGATGAGGTCACTCATAGAGAGGGCAAGAAAATGAGCAGGAGCTTGAAGTTTGTGGAACATCAACATATAACGGGTAAATAGAGATAGAGCTAGCTGAGAAAGAATAAACAGAATTAGAAGGGATAGCAAAAAGGATGACATCAAGTAGGTGGGAGAATATTATCAAATCAACAATAAAGCCTGGAAAATCAGAAAATAAATAAGGTCAGGAATGATAATAAAAGGAAAGTATCAATTATATTTGAGAACTTGAATGTAACTGGTAAATTAAGCAGAGCAATTTCAGTGGAGAGGTTGGCTAAGGTGGAGTGAGTTTAAGATAATGGTGAGCCAAATGAAGATTGTTTAAATTAGAGACTGGATATAGGGACAGGGAATGTTCTTGACTCTTCCTAGAAGCCTAACTCTGAAAGGATAAAGGTCAGTTGTAGAGAATTACATGGTTTCAGAGAGACTATTTACTAAGTGCTGGATGAGATGGAGTGGAGAGATCATGTTTAGGTGTCAAACAGAAGCCAGAGAAAGGGACTAGATGACATCAAAGGGGATGGAGCAAGATTGTTGAGGAGGCAGGAGGACAAATGAAACAAAATATATCCACTGCAAATGACCCAGCAAAATTTTCTTAAACTTATTTCTTGTTCATCCATCAGTCATGTTCCTAAGACACAACTTTAAGGATTGATTCAGTAAAATGTGTAGGGATTACATTTTACATGTTTTTCAATCCCTACTCTAATATGTTGCACAATTGTTTTCACAAAAGTATTTTTCTGAAATGTAATCAACAATGCAATATTGCATACAGGAAATATAAGTTGAAGCTAAATTTAGCCCTTCATAATATAGCCTGAATGTTGGACTCCAGCCATATCTCCTGTTTCTACCACAGTTGCCCTCTACAGACTGGCTGTTTTATTCACTTGTCCATGAACTACCTTGCTTATCCTGGTTCTTCTGCCCTGCTCCCACCCCATTGCACCATTATCCCCCCTTTACATATAGGGAGGCTGTGAATAAAATCCAAATCTTTCATAGCCTTCAAGACTCCCTGAGAACTTCCTTTTGCCTATTTCTCCTTTTTGCATAGCCCACCTTCTTCCACATGTTCGGGTTTGTTCCTTCAAAAGGCTAAGTGGTTTTTCCACCTCATCACATTACCATTGCTGTGATTTTTGTCTGTATTGACTTCTCCTTAGTACTTTGCATGGCTGTATCCTTTTCAACCTTTGGGTCTTAGTCTGAATGTCACATCATCACTCAGATAAAAGCAGATCTATGTAAAGTAAATCTCCACCCTCTTATTAGTGATTAGAAAGGCCTTTTAAATTCCTACCCAGCATTAAAATAGTCTATATTTATTTTATTCACTTATGTATTTATTGTCTTCCTTTTACCCCAATGTTCCTGAGGGCAGGATCCAGATGTATCGACTCCATTTCACTTCCAGAGTCTAGTACCATGCCTGAAAATTACTTTGAAAATACACTGCATATTCTTTTGGAAGAATGAATGAATGAATGAATGAACAGATCCTCCACTGTTTCCTAGGCCTCCTTAAACCACAACTCCATAATTAATTGTAATAGTATTATATGTAATAATTCTTACACTGTTCCATTTGTTACATAAATTAACTCATTTAATGAGGCCCAGCATTTTCCTCCTCTAATTCATATGCTATTTATATTCCAGGTCACTTATTTTGTATTTAATCAGGTTATTTTCATCCTTTTCTTCCTTGTGGTAACATATATATACCATAAAATTAGTCATTTTAACCATAAGTTTATGATTTAAAGCCATTGATTGTTTTTACAAAGTCTTGTTAATATCACCACATTCCATTATCAAATATTTTTATCACACAAACAATAAATTCTTTCCCCATTAAGCATTAACTCTCTATTTCTCCTTACCCTGTTCCCTGTAAACTTTAATCTACTTCCTGTATCTATGAACTTTCTTTTCTAGATATTTCATATAAGTGTAATCATACAATATTTGGCCTTTGGAATTGGCTTATTTCAATTAGCATGATATTTTCAATGTTCATCCATGTCACATCATGCATCATAACTACATTAAGTTTTATAGCTAAATATGATTTCATTGGTGAATATACCAAATTTTATAATTTATTTAT